>JAADYC010000141.1:0-35757 GCA_023338135.1 Phytopythium kandeliae | reverse complement strand
GGACTCGGAAGCGGACTCGGACTCGGAAACGGATGGAAATAGCGGTGACGAGAAAGAGGAAGAAGCGGGAGGAGAGAAGGAAGAAGAAGGGGAAGAGGAGGAGGAGGAAGAGGAGGAGGAGGAGGAAGAGCGCGCGGATGCGAATGCGGCTAAGCCCGAGAGCGAGGAGGATGCGCTGCCGTTCGTGTTTCCGTGCCCAGAGACGCCTGAGGAGCTGCGCGCGCTGTTCGACGAGCACGCGAAGCACTCCGCGGCCGCGCGCGCGTTGATTGTGGAGCGCCTCATGACGTACTACTCGCCGCGCTTGAGCGTGGAAAACCAGCAGAAGATGAAGCGGCTGTTCGCCATCCTCCTGCGCCAGTTCCTGCGCTGGGCCGCGCGCTACAACGCCCACAAGCTTGATGTACGGCATCTCCTTGCGTGATGTCACACCGACCTGGACAGATACGAACTGACAGACTTGTGTGTGAACGTGTACGGTTTGTACAGCTCGACAATCTTTCGCGCTTGCTGTTCACACTGGCGCAGCAGATAAGCTCGGACGCCGGTGTCGTGACGCGCGAGTTGATCGGCAGTGTCTTCAAGCGACTGCACACGCCCAAGCAACAGCGTGTACGTCCTCAGCTCGCCGAGCTGTTGCTTTTCAAGGCACTGTCGCAGGTTTTCCCGGCCTCGGACTTGCGCCACAACGTCATTTCTCCGCTCGAGACGCTGCTGGCCGAGAGCCTAGCGCGCAGTATCTCGACTGCGGCGACTGCAAGCGGCGAGACGCATTTGGTGCTCGAGATAGCGCACGCCAAGGACGCGGCGGAGCTACTTGCAACGTGCGCGCTGCTGCTGGACATGAGCCGAGAGAAGCAGCGCTTCGCCCCCGAGGTCGTCGTCTGCCTCGTCCATATGCTGCGCGCGTTCGTAGACACCACGGCGAAGACGAATGCCAAGAGCGAAGACGAGTCGGATGGTGTCAACAATTGGCTGCGGCTCGAGCTCGAGCAGTGGGCGAACAACCCTGAGGCTGTTGATCTGCCCTTGCTCCCGCTCTCACCATCGGTCAATGACGAATCCTCGACGGCTCCAGCGGTCCTCGGCTCGCTGCTCGCGCTCGTGGACGTGGCGTCGACGCAGTACGCGGATCTGCCGGCGTTCCAAGAGCTCTTCCGACCGGTATACCTGTCGCTACATGCGCTGACGCGCGGTGGCTTGCTGGAGCGGACGCCGACGCGTCTGAACGCGGCGATCTCGGGCCTGAACACGCGGCTGGAGGCCTCGGCGCGCGCGCGGACGCCGCTGCGGCTCCAGCACGCGGCGCCGAGCGTGTTGCCGACGTTCACGCCCAAGTTTGACGAGAACTACACTGTCCGCAAGGACAAGACGCGCGATCGCGACGCGGCACAGCGCAAGCAGCTGCAGCGGCAGGTCAAGCGCGCGCGCAAGGGCGCTGTCCGTGAGCTGCGGCGCGACGCTGAGTTCGTGGCGCGCGCCAAGCAGGAGGAGGAGGACGTGCGGCTCGCGGACAAGCGCGCCAAGCAGAAGGAGATCTGGCGCTGGCTCGAGGAGCAGCACGCGACCTTCAGCCAGCAGGTCAAGAAGGGCGGCGGCATGCTCAAGGGCGGCGGCAGTGGCGGGCCTAAGGCGAACCGCCGCACGCCGAGGAAGTAGACGGGCGCTAGACGGTAGAAGTAGCAGTAGCAACAGGTCATCGCGTCGCCTGTTGATCGATTGATACGATGCAACGCAGCCAGCCAGGGTGTGTGGTGTGATGTGAGTTGTGCTGCGTTGCGTTGCGTTGTGTGCAGCCGTCAAGTAGCGCGATGATCCCTTCCTTCCTCCTCACTTGGCCTCGCGGTCCTTCTTGGGCACGCACTTCTTGGTGTACTGGCGCGTGGGCGGCATGGGCAGGATGTTGGCCAGCCCGAGCAGGTGGCTCACGCGGTCCGACGGCTGTGCGCCGACCGACATCCAGTAGCGCACGCGCTCGTTGTTCACACGCAGCTCCTTGACGCCATCGCTCGCCGCGATCGGGTTGAACGTGCCCAACTGCAGGGGAGGCATGAAGCACAGACAGCGGTCGTTGGCATGGGGGAAGAGAGGAGAGGCGGCAAGAGAGAGAGAGGGAGACAAGAGAGAGAGAGAGAGACGTACGATCTCGAGATGCTTGCCGTCACGCGGCGCGCGGGCGTCGGCTGCCACGATGCGGTAGAACGGGAGGTCCTTGCGGCCCCAGCGCGCCAGCCGGAGGCGCACCACCATGCTGTCGTCCTCCTTGATCCCGGCGCCGCCCGCGGTCCTGTGTGATGTGGGGAGCAGAGCAGACCGGAGCTCGCTGCAGCCAATGACGCCGGCACTGTCAAGAACGTGTGTCAGTTCGGGTGAATCGCACTTTTATCGACAAGTCCTCTTGTAATCGCAAACGTTCCACATTGATGTAGAGTTTGTATGCTCTCGAGTCGAATCGCTTTAGTGACTATCACAGCCGTACCAGGACAAAATGGCTACATCGATCGATGGTGCACCTATCCATGGATGAGAGGGAGCCTCTGTCGCACGCGCGCCATGAATGCAAGCGCATCGTGTCGTGCCGCCCGCCAATTTCCAATGTAATAGACACAGCATGATCCCCTCATACTGCTCGCGTGCATTGCATGCTTGCTGGTCGCTACTGTTCATGTCTCCTTCTCGATGAACGCCTTGATCCTCTCGAGCATCTCGGCCCGCACTGCCTCAGGCACCGCGTCTGCCAATGTCCCAAGCAGCAACACAGTCTCCAAGCGTCATCATCCCCGAGCAGCACGAGAACTCCACGAAAGACGCGCTCGATCGGTCGATCGCTACTTCGTACCTCTGCCCTTGGGCGTGATCTCCTCGACCAGATCCTCCACCGTGACCTGGTCAATACCCTTGCTCCGGATCACCTCTGCCGCCGCATCGACGAGCAATAGAATGCTGTCACTCGCACATCCTCCGAGCCGCCACTAGCTCTCGCCCACAACCGCGCCAGACCTTTGCAGTATGACTTCATCTCGTCGCGCCAGCCACAGGCGGTCAGCTTCTCGCGCAGCAGCTCCTTGAGGCGATCCTTCTCGCCGCTGTCCACTAGCTTCTGCGCGATGCGCTCCTTCACCTGCTCGTCGCGCCGCTTCCGGTCGGCGATCGACCTGTTGTCACCGCCGTATCATCAGTCGGCTGAGTGCGACGCACTACTGTTCGTTGGTCGCGGCCGCGCCATCGTCGCCGTGGCGGCTACCCGACGGCGCTCTGCGACTGAACGACCGCCTGGCGCGCGGACGGCGCGAACTGACGCGCCACAACGACGCACACAAGGCCAGAGCGGCTCCGCACGTACTCCTCCATGCTACCGGCTGCCGCGGGCTGGGCTGGGCTGGCTCGCGCGCGCGCTGCTGTGCCGCTCGCGGTTGACGACGATGCCTCGCTCGGTGTCGCTTGGGGCCGTCCGCCCGTCCGCCGCTCGTGTCGCTCGGCGTCGCGTTGTTCCTGGCTGCAGGGGTTACGCGGCGGCGGGGTAACCACGTAACCGATCCCTCTCGTTGCGCCGCTTTGATTCGACAAAAAGAAAACACATTCTTGCTTTTGTCCAATGACGACGGCTTCCTTTTCTCTGAAAACACCTACCCCGAGAGCGAGAGACGAGACATGGAAAACTGGCAAGCAGACAAGCAGGCAACAGCACGTCGCGGGAAGGCAGGCAGGCAGGCAGGCGGCTCACTCACGGCACCCACTCACGGCACCCACTCACGCCGCCACCGCCGTCGCTGCCGCCGCCGTCCGACACGGATGGCTTGTCTCGGCGCCTCGTACCCCACGAACGACGCTATAGCGTCACCCAGCGGCTCAGCTCTGCGCGCCGCGGCAGGCGGGCGGCCGTTGTATTGTCGCGCCACTGCGTCGTGTCGTGTGTCCGTCGATCTGCCTGCCAGTCCCCCATGACGGCTGTAATACTGAGCGAGCGCGTGACGTGGGGGGAACGACGACAGGCGCCAATTATAGCGCTGTCGATCGATCGCAAAGCAAAGCGCTGTGCGCGCGCGCGTAACCCCGTCCGTCCGTCCGGCCAATTCCCCGCCTCTCGGGCAGAAACCGCCCTTCACTATGCACGCAAAACCCCGCCCGAGGACCTCTAAAACCCTCCTGTGAAAGGGCTAGGGCCCGACCGTCGCGTCGCAAATCGTCAGTATTTCCACCCGCCGGCCGCGCACCGCAGCAGCAGCAACAGCAGCTCCAGCTTGCTTCACTCACTGTCCCTCTACCGCCTTCTGACGTCCGAGTCGCCGCCGGCCGCGCCGCACGGGCGACGCGAGCGACGCGAGCGGCCGGGCAGCCAGCCAAAGTATCCGCGACGAGCTCCCGAGCAGGCGGCGTGCAGCGCGACGACAGCAGCATGGAGCCGGCGCTGCAGGTGCCGCGGCTCAACCTCGACCCGTTCGTGGCGCAGCCCAAGTTCCTCGACCCGATCGCGCCGCCGACGCTGCCCTTCCCGGCCCCGACGTGGTGCGTGCGCACATCTATCGATCGATCTGTCTATCTGCGTCAGTCGGCCGGTCGGTCGGTCGGTCGGGCACGCGTCCTCCGCGCCGCCCCTCCCTCCTTCCCTCCCTCCCTCCCTCCTCCCTCCTTCCGTCCTTCCCTTCCTTCCTCGGCTCACCGACGACGTGGCGCATGGGTGACAGGTGTTTGCACCAGCGGCCGCGCGCCATCTCGCTGCTGGACGTGTACAAGGACAACGTGCTGCTAACGACGGTAGGTCCACGCGCGCTACCGTCTCCGGCCAGCCCGTTCCGCAGCAGGCTAACGACGGGAATGCCTGCGTGCGTGCGTGCGTTTGTTGGCGCAGCACACGGTGGACGAGAAGGCGCTGTACCTCGTGGGCCGCAACGCGGGTGTGTGCGACATCGTGCTGCAGCACCTGTCCATCTCGCGGCTGCACGCGGCCATCGTGCACCACGAGAAAGGCGCGACGTATCTCGTGGACTTGCGGTCGGCGCACGGCACATTCGTCGACGGCCTGCGGCTGACGGCGCTCACGCCGACGCTCGTCGCACACGGCTCGGTCATCAAGTTCGGCGGCTCGTCGCGCTCGTACGCCTTCAAGTCGTTCGAGTCGCGCGAGCAGATCGCCGAGCGCGTGCGCGCGCGTTGTGACGCGCTCGACCCGGACGAGCACGCGCTGCAGATGAACACGCTGCTCAACGCGCAGATCGCGCACCGCCTCGAGCTGTCGCCGTCGGTGCGCAACGGCGTGCGCGCTCTCAGCATGGACGGCATGGGCGGCGACCCGGCCGCCCCCTCGGCGCGCAAGCGCTCGCGCGGCCAGTCGGCCAACTCGACCACCTCATCCTCGGACAACAGCGCGAGCGCCACGAGCTGTGGCACGCTCGACCTCATCTACGACGAGGACGACGTCGGCGTCGACGAGACGCAGGGAGAGCCCAAGCGCGTGCACTTCGCCTCGAGCCCGCCCGTCGTCATCCCCGAGACGCCAAGCCGACGAGGAGCCGACGCCGACGCGGCGGCTTCGCTGCTCGACGACCCGAGCGTGCCTGTGACCCCGCGCGACCTGCGGCTGTGCGCCGACGAGGACGACGACGTCGAGCGCATGGACGTCCGCGGCGAGCCCGCGAGCAGTCCTCCCCCGCAGTGACGTGCGCGCGGCTGTGATCTCCAGTCCCGCTCACAGTTCTATGAGGAGCCGCCGCCCTGCGCTGCCACGCGCTGCGCTGCCACGCTCTGCCCTGCCACGCAAGGGCGGCGGTCTCTGTCCCAGCGTCGCCCTGCCGAGCCACCGGCGGCGAGCTGGCGATCGCGGGAGAGCCCAGCGCATGGAGCTACCGTCACCGAGCGGAAGTGACGGCCCGCCCTCGCGTCTCCCTCCCGCTCCCACCCCTCCCCTCCCCTCCCGCCTCCCCCCTTCCGTGTTTCGCCCGAGCCTCTCGATCGGGTGTCGCGGTTACTATTTAGAAAGCAAGAGCAGTGTGTGTGTGCGTGTGTGTGTGTGTACGTGTGTGTGTGCGGCGCCAAGGTAAGCGCCACGCCCAGTTCGAGCTGCCGCCTTGACCCGGCTCGCCTCGCCTCGCTTCGCGTGGCGCCTTGGTTGATCTGATAAATGCCACGGCGTCAATGATATGTGGCGCTGTCGACGCCCATGTATCTGTCTGTCTTGCGGTCGAGCGTCATTGCATAATGCTGACGCCGTGCAGGAACTGGTCCACGAGCGCGTGAAGCGGTGTCAGTGGTCCCTCCGGCAGCGCCGACGACCCGTAGCGCCTCGCGAACAGTACGATTGCGACGGCGTCCAGGAACTCGGAGTAGATGAGCAGCGAGTCAGCGAAGAAGACGTCGTCGTCCTGGTTGCTCGGCGCATCAGGCTGTGCCGCGCCGTCGGGGAACGCGTCGGCCAAGGCGCAGCGGAGCGCGCGCAGCGCGTCCAGGACGCGGAACTTGTCCGAGAAGATAGCGTCCATCGACGCCTCGGACTTGCACCGCAGCACGGACAGCGCGGCGCGGATCGTGGCGCGCTGGATGCCATCCAGAGCCGACAAAGAAGCAGTGGCGGGGTCGCAAGCCGGTCCGTCGACGTCCTCGTCCTCGTCTCGACGAGAGGATCTCGACGCCTCGGCAACGCAGCTCTGGAACATGCGGAAGAGCGACGCGTGGTGCTTGGTGAAGATCACTTGCATCGGCTTGGACACCAGCTCCGAGCGCAGGTGGGAAAGCCACGAGATGGGGTCTCGCTGACTCAACTGCCGTCCGAGTGTCATCTTCCCAAACAGAGCAGTGAGCGCGTCGGCCAGCATGGCTCCTCCGGACAGAGCGGCTCGGTCGACGGGGCCATCCTCGAGGGCAAGTCGTTCGTTCGCTAGACGAACGAGCAGCTCGACGAACTCGCGGTAGAGCACCTGCTGGTCACAGGACACAACCTCCAGCTCGTTCGGGTCCATTGGGTGCTGCAGGTGGTGCTGGAGCGGTAGATCAGCTGCGAGCTGGTCCATCGGCAAGATACTCGCGCTTCTAGTAGCGGCGTCAGCTAGTGCGGCGTCGCGTTGCGCGCGCCGGACTTGGCGAACCATACTGCTCATCTGTCCACTGGAGACGTAAAGCCCGCATGTCGAAAGGAGCTGGCGACACTCGGAGAGCTCCATCACAGAGCCATTTTCGTCCGCACTGTCCGCCGCTCTACTGCTGCCGTCCTTGCGCCTCGACTCTTTAATCCACTGACGGTATAGCCCTCGCACCTCCGTGTTGATGCGTAGCGCCGCATGCTCGACGGTCTTGCGTGCCTTGCCTATGGTGGCGCTGTCGTCCCCTTCGAACAGATCTCGAATATACAAGATGATACCCGAGTTGACCGGCAGTGCCGCTGCGGGAACTGGTGGAACCGTCGCAGATGCTGTCGCGGTGGAACTTGCTGCTGGCTCTGACCCTTGCAGAGGACTCGCACTCGTCGCGGAGCTTTGACCGGCGGCAGCCTTCGAGGAGCCGTCGACGCTGCGATCCTGGTGGAATCGCCCAACGAACACACGGCCGTCCTCGTAAAAGAATAGCCCGTGGCCCTCCTTGATGTTATCCTTCCACTCGCCTTCGTAACGAGCACCGTTGGCGTAGTAGAAGACGCCCCGTCCGCAGCGCACTCCGTCGCGAAACTCGCCTTCGTACCAGTTCTTCTCCCGTGTAGCCTGTGTGGCCGACGGTGTAGTGTAGCCGAGACTTCCCGTGGCTCCGGGACTCGCCGCGGTGGCGCCTACAAGCCATACATGGCGTCCAAACCCGTGCTGACAGTCACCCGACCACTGGCCAACGTAGCGCTCCATTGGAATCGTCCCTGTGGCGTCCGTCCAGGTCATGACCCCGCTGCCGCACTTCAGATCGCCCTTCCACTCGCCCACGTACACGTTCCCGTTGGCGTAGTGCATTGTTCCGCGGCCCTCGCGCTTCCCTCGCTCGAAGTCGCCTTCGTACCGCACATCTCGCGCCTCGTCGAACACAAGAGTGCCGACGCCGTGCGGCAATCCATCGACCCACTCGCCCTCGTATCTCGCGTTGCTCACTGTGTCAACGCCTCCGCTGCTCGCATCACTCGCTGACGGACCGTCACGGCGCTCGTCGTGCTCAAGCTCGCCGTGATCGTAGCTAAAGTACAACGGACCCGGCGCGCTCTCCTGCGAAGCTCCAGCGTCGCTGGTATCGACTGCAAGTTCGAGCCGCACGGTGCCGCGCGTGCCCGTGCAGAACACGCCGTGTCCGTGGCGTTTGCCCGCGCGCACGTCCCCCTCGTACGAGCTGCCGTTGGGCCACGAGAACGCGCCTCTTCCCGTGATCTCGTTGTGCGAGAACTCGCCTTGGTACACCACGCCACTCTCGCGCCACTCCATCCGCCCACGCCCGTGCATCCGCCCGCGCGCTAGCTCCCCCGTGTACGCGATGCCCGTGCGGAAGACGAGCGTCCCGTGACCGTGGAACACTGGCACGTCGCAGTCAGCGACCACCAGCGTATCGCCTTCGTACCGCTCGATCACGTGCGACAGCACCCGCGGGTCCAGCGACGCACGCGCCTGCTCGTCGCCTCCGTCTTCCGTCGCCGCCTCGGCGTCCTCTGTGGGACTTGCGACCGTCACCGCGTCATCCTCCACGCTACAGTCGCCGGCAATTCCCCGCGCTTCTTCTTCGCCGTTATCGCCCATGAGCTCACCCGACAGCCGTGTCGATACTGACGCTGGCTGAGCAATCCAACCGGCGGCGGCTCGTGTCGCGCCTCCTCTCGCGACGGTACGCTCTTCGTTTGTTTTTGGCAAGGGTGGCATGACCAATCACCATGGTGGCCGGCGACCGCAATAGACGCCGCGTCGAACGAACTCCTTGGACTGCGCGTACACCGAGCGCCACGCCATTGCCTCACTCTGTGCACGCTCGCCAGGTTTCTTCTCCGCTAGTCCCCAACAGCAGCAGCAGCAGCAGCAGCAGCAGCAGCAGCAGCAGCAGCAGCAGTAGTAGCAGCAGCAGCAGTCATGGACTGGGACGCCGGCCGCGTGTCGTCCATGGACATGGAGGACATGGCGGCACGAGACGCTGACTCGACGTCGACTGTGGTGATATAGTAGCGGCTACGGGAGTTCCTGCGTGCGTCCGAGTGCCAAGAGTTGCCATCAGCGCCACACATGTGGCGAGGAGGTCGCGGGTGGTGGCGGCGCCATGGGCGACCCGAACGTCAAGGACGCGTACGCGGTCGTGCCCGACCGGTGCAATTGCGTGGATAATCAAACGCTCAAGCTGCAGGAGGGCCCAGAGGTGGTGCCAATCGGCGGCATGCCGCTCAACCTGGCGCTCATCGCCGACCGACGCCTCGCCGATCGCGTGTCCCTTGACTCGCGGACCTCCGTCGTCGGCGTCACCTCCGTCGTCAACACCGGCATCAAGCCGATCGGTGCCGCCGCCACCCACACGCTCTACCCGCACGCTGTCGCTGTTGAGGTGCGATTCACATGGCGCCGCCTTGCATTGCGCTGCTGTCCGCGTCGTTCCGCGGCTAGCATGGCGTCGCGCTTGAGCTCAACGCCATGGAGTTTGGCTACGTTTGTGCTTGGGTTGTGACATTATGTACGCTGTGTACCGATCCTATCACTTCAGTTATGTCCGTTGCCTCCCTAAACGAAGGGTTCGTGTCTAGTGCCACCAAATGATAGAACCATCACTTCTGCGAACTTGGCAGACGCCATGGCGACGGCGACGGCGGCGCTCGAGGTGGCGCCAACGCCTTCCACTCCGCCGTCTCCTCTTCCCTGTGCGCCGCCGCCCGCTAGTGACCAATGCTCACCACCACTTCGTCGGTCGGGAGTGCCGCGGGAGGTCGATGTAGGGACCGAGGAAACGGCTGCGAGCGTACCCTCATCCGCGATGACCGAGGCGAATGGCGACACCAAGCTCAGCGCGGCGCCTTGCTGTTCCTGCGGTGGGAACGGCCAACGTTCTGGAGCAGATGCACCCACAACTGAGGCAGCGGCTCTGTCCATCAGCGCTGGCGTCGCGGACAGCGAGAAGCGCGAACTGGCCGCGATAACGCGTGCGGGTAGCCCGACAATGAGTCCGGTGGCTGCAGCGCGACCGTCGCCCTCTCCTACATCGCGCAAGCGGCTGCACACGCTGCGGATCGAGACGGACTTTCCTGCCTCCCCTGCTCTATCGTCGCTGCCGTCTGCCTCCTCCTCCTCCTCCCGGCCGCCGTCCCCGTCCAAAGCCAAGACAACGGGTCTCGCGCTTGAGGATCTGCTGCTGCCAACATCGACCAGCGCGATCGATCTCCCGACGCTGGCCACATTGGACACTGGGAGCCGAGCGTCGTCGCCTCGCGCGCCGTCGACGGTCGAGCACACTGCTGGGAAGGGGCTATCAGCGTCGCTCCCGCCCAAGCGCGCGAGTGCCGCTAGCATGGAAGAGGGCGGCGCGAGCAGCTTGAGCGGCGCGCACGCCACCCCGCCGGTCCTCCGCCCGAAACCGCACCCGTTCAGCCTCGCCGACTTTTTCTACAAGGAGATTTTTGGGGTCCACGACGTCAAGCCGACGGACGGGCAGCACCAGGAGCGCGTGCAGAACTTCTTCGCGGTGCCGTGGAGCATCGAGCAGCTCTTCGTCTTCGGCGTGCTGCTCGCGCTCGACAGCTTCCTGTACGTGTTCACGTACCTGCCACTCCGCATCTTGTTTGCCTGCGGCTGTGCCGTGTCATCGTCGTTTCGGTCGACGCGCGTGTTCCGACGCACGCACTTCTACGACCTCATGGTCGCCGTCATCGTGAGCGTCGGCACGTCGGTGCTGTGGTATGTCGACATGTCGCGCGTCTACCACGCGATCCGCGGCCAGGCCATGATCAAGCTCTACGTACTCTTCACGATGATTGAGGCGAGTCGTGCGAGGCGTGGACGGTGGGTAGACCGCATCTTCGACTCCTCTGACTCGTGTGATGCGGCTGCTGTGTGGTACTAGATCTTCGACAAACTCTTCTCGTCCTTGGGCCAGGACGTGCTCGACTCGCTGTACTACACTGCCAAGTACCAGCCACGCCGCGTGCTGCGCATGTTCTGCGACTTTGCGGTCGCGATCGTCTATGTCGATATCCTCTTGACCGTCGTGATGGCTTGCTTGTTGGCATGCGGCATCCATTCATCGCCCTCTCTACCCGCCCGTGTCTCCTTAACCGCGTCCGTGCACTCCTGCACTCGCTGCTGCTGTTCGCGCAGGTTGTGACCATCAACGTGGCGATCAACTCGAGCAACATGTCGCTGCTAACGCTGCTTATCTCGAATAACTTTGCCGAGCTCAAGGTAAGGGAGAGAGAGAGGAGGGCAGCGTTCGCCTTCCACTCACTGTGAGCTACCGCTCGGTTGGTGTCTCATTGCTACGACCGATCTGGCTGCTCGCCTACAGAGCAGTGTATTCAAGAAGTTCGAGGAGCAGAACCTGTTCCAGATCAGCTGCAGCGACATTGTCGAGCGGTTCAAGCTCGTGCTCATCATCAGCCTCATCCTGCTCCAGTCGAATACTCAGGACGCAGTCTACGGCACGGTAAGTAGTCGCGTTGACCTCTTCCACTCTCTCTCTCTCTCTCTCTCTCTTGGATCGCAGCGCGCCTGCTGACTGGAGATGTCGTCCACTGAATGGGCCATCGCCTGCCTCTCGCCGCTGCAGACCATGGTGATGGTGGCGGAGATGCTGATCGACTGGCTCAAGCACGCGTTCATCACCAAGTTCAACCGTCTGCCGCCGTCCCTGTACTCCAAATTCATCACGATCCTGTGCCGCGACCTGACGGGCTGGAAGAATGAGGACACGATCCTGGACCACACGCACCACGTGTCTCGCCGGCTCGGCCTTGTGTCGCTGCCGTTAGCCTGCGTGGTGTTGCGCACCGTGGGCAAGGTGCTTCGAGACGCGCCGCTTTGCCTCTCGTGTCCGACCGGCGTGCTCGTCGCGCTCGCCTTCTTCGCGTGCCTAGCGGCCTTCAAGGCGCTGCTGAGCCTCGCGCTCATGGTGTACGCGTGCAAGTCGGGTCGGCTGGACGACACGCGGCCAAAGAGTCCTCGCGCCGTGCGCCACCTTGAGTCCATCCACGGCTACAAGAGGGCCTGACCGACGATCGATCGATGCTCGACTGTCGATCGATGCTCGATGCTCGATGCTCAATTGCCATGCAAGCAAAGGGGCGAACGACCAACCACCGACGGACCGGGTGAGTGTTGTTTTCTTTTGATTCCTGCCTCCTCGCTTTCCTAACTCATGATACTTCGAGGCAGCACGCGCGCGGTCGAAGAGCAAGCAGACGCGCTCGCGCTCGCGTTCGCGCCGGCGTCGTTGTCATTGTCGTGGCTCGCGGCTCACGCGGTCGGCGTGGACTCGTCGATGCTGCTTCTCCCAAGGCGCCGCCCCGATTTACTGCTACAATATACACGGCGCGCCTTGGTCTCGCCGGGCCGGCCACCACTCGCGCGCGCCTTGCCTTCTTCCGTCCGCGTCTCGCCCGGCTCCTTGTCCCCGCGCGCGCTGCCCCCGCCGGCTTGCTTTGATACATCCGCTCGCTCGCTCGCTCCTACCCTCCTCTCACATGCACGCGTCCTCTTTTTCTCTCTCCTATCCTGTGTTATCTACAGCCAAACGCACCAGCAAAACTTGGTCAGCGCCCCTTCCATCGTCGTCGTCGTCCACCACCACCACCACCACCTCCATCACCGCCATCACCACCACCACCACCACCACTAGGAGCGCAGGCCATCCCGGCGCTCCGTCATCCTCGGGCGTCAAGCCGTCACGCTTCACGCGCGGCTCGCAGCATTCATACCCATGCCGCCGCCGCCGTTGCCGCGTCCGACCGCGTCGTTCATCGACATATAGTGCCCGTTCATCGCACCGCCGCCGTACAAGCCGCCGCCAAAGGCCGACTGCTGCGCAGGAGGATGCATCCCGCCGTGCATCCCGCCGTGCAGAGGGTATCGAGGAGCTCCGTATTGTCCGTACGCGCCTCCGCCCCCCGCCAAGTGCGGCGCCGGACCCGCGAGCAAGAGTCCGCCGTCGAACGCGCCGTCGCCGCTCATCATGCCGCTGCTGCCATTGCCAGCCGAGGCGACCGCGTCGAGCCCAATGTCCATGCCCGGGAAGCGCTTGAGGATCCGCGCAGTGATGCGGCGGCCGCCCGACGTATTCTTCATGGCCGCCAAGTGCGGGCGGATGGCACGCACCAGCGCGCCACACTGCTCCTCCGAGCACACACAGAGCGCGCGCTGCACGACATAGTTGGCGAACTGGTCCTGCAGCATCTTGCCGAGCTTGGGGCAGCGCGTAATCTCCTCGACGTAGCGCTGGCGCACGCGCTCGGGCGCCTTCTCCAGGCACTTCTCGACCACGTTCGAGCTGAACTTCTGCACTGATAACTCGAGCAAGTGGCCGAGCGGCTTGAGCATCACGCCGAGCGCCTCCTCCGCCGAGCACGCGTCGAGCACATACTGCACCACGTAGTTGCCGTACGGGTCCTGCATGAGTTTCATGGCTTGGCGCTCCACCTGCGTAATGACCGCCGCCTTCTGCGCAGAGTTGGCCGCGTCCAGGCAGCGCTGCAGCACGCAGCAGCCGTGGCGGTGCGTCCCCACCGTCGTGCACTCGCGGCAGACCGCGTCGAAGACGAACTGGTTGTGCTCCGCCGGCAAAAACTGCAGCGCACGCTGGATCACGTGGTTCCCGTTCGAATCGATGCACAGGCGCACCGCGTCCTCGCGCAGAGCCTCGACGATCAGGTCCGGCAGGTGCACAACGCGCTCCGCCTGCTTGGCGCCAGTCGTGGCCGGGTCGCACTCGCCGCCCTCGGCCGCCGGCTCGTCCTCGTCCTCCGCTTGCGTTGGGTCATACGTCTCGACCACTTCCGGCGACGTCGCGCACACCTCGACCACCTTTTGCACCGAGCGCGTGCCATGCAAGTTGAGCGCGGCCGCGACCAAGTGTCCGCGCACGCGGCGCACAATCGCGAGTCGCTGCGGCCCGGCCACGCGCTCGAGCAGCTTCTGGAACAGGTAGTTCCCGAACGGGTCGACCATCATCTCGGCCAGGTGGTCCAGCGACTCGCGAAAGATGGCGTCGCGCAGATCCGTGCGCTCCGTGTAGTCCAGCTGCTCCTGCAGCAGGCGGCACCCGTTCTGGTCCTTCGACATGGCGAACACGCGCTTCTCAATGTCCGCCACGCTCAGCGCGCCGCCAGCCATCGCCATGGCCGCGACGCTCGCCGACGACGAGCCCGCGCCGCCGTTCGGGCCCTCCAGCTCATTGTTCGACCGGTACGCGAGGCGCGACGGCCCGCGGCCAAACCCGACGAGCTCGTCGCCGCCCATCTGCTGCCCGTGGTGGTGCCCGTGGTGCGCCATCATGTGCGGCGGCGGCGACGGCGACATGGCCATCCGTCCGACGCCGCCGCCGTACAGCCCCACGGCGCGGTCGACGTGGTGCGCGAACTTGCACTTGCTGCCCATGCGGCAGTGGCCCTGCAGGAAAAACTTGCACTGCTTGGCGCCCATCGCCGCCGCCGACGCGCCTCGGCGCGGAGAGTGCGGCGGAGACGCCTCGGGCAGCGGCGGCGCGCCGTTCGCGCCAGACATCCGGCCGTACGCGTGGCGAGGCGTCGCGCGGCCGCCGCGCATGCCCAGCGGCGCGTGGAAGCTCATCGGGCTCTGCTGCGGCGGCGGGGCGCTCATGTACATGCCGTCGTACGGGTGAGCCCACTGCGCGCCGCCCGCGTGACGAGAGGGCGGCGCCTGCGCGTAGCCGTAGCCGCCCGCTTGAGGCGACGCGCGGTACATCTCCTGCCTCGACGCGCGCGGGTACTGGCGGTACGCGGCGGCCGCTTGCGCTTGCGCTTGCGCCTGGGCCTGGGCCTGCGCGCTTGCGTTCGCGCCGTAGTAGTCGTGCATCATGCCTGGGTCCGCGTAGTATCCGTCGCTGCTCCCGTCCTGGCTGCCCGACCACTCCTCGTCCTCCGACAAGTCGGGGCTCAGAGGGTACGGCGCCGCGCCGTAGCCGCTCGAGGTGCCGGGCACCGTGCTCGAGCGCGTGATCGTCAGCGGCGGAGGGAGCGGCGCGGCGCTCACCGGCGCGTCCTGCGGCGGCGGCGGCGGCGGCTGCCCGCGGAACGTCGCGAGGCGCCCGCCAAACTTCTTGGGCGACGCGTCGTCCAGCCGGAAGGCGCCGGACGCGTACATGCGGCCCGTGCCGCGGCCGCCGCCGGCCGACGTCGCCGCCGCGCGACTCATCTGCCGGTCGTCCAGGCTCAGCTTGAGAAAGTCGCCGCCCAGCGCCTGGCTCGGCGACTGCGAGAGAAACACCTCGATGCTGTTCTTGCGCCGACTGCGCGCCGGCGGCAGCATCGGCAGCGCCGGCGACTTGCTCGTGGCCATCGCGCTCGCGTCGCGCTCGTCCGCCGGCGCCCGCGCCTCGCCGTCGCTCCTGCCCGCGTCCTCCGCGCCAGCGCCGCCGCTTTCGTCGTACTTCCTGCTCCCACGCAACGCCTGCGTCAGCCCGCCGCCCGCTCCGTCCATCGACCGCGCGCGCTTGCGCCCGCAGAGCGACCTACATTGGCGCGAAGAGGTCCGAGGGACCGCCAAAGCCAAAGAGCGCCGAGCCCTCGAAGCTCAGGCTCGGGGGCGCCGACCCGGGCCGCGCGCCGCCGGCAGCGTCCCCCTCCGCAGGGTCCGCGAACGCCATCGCGCTCGCGCTCTTGCTCGTCGGCAGCGCCGCCGTCGTCGTCGCCGCAAACGCCATCGGCCGCGCGCTCCGCTCGCGCGCTCGCTCGCACACTCGCACACTCGCTTCGCCTGTCCGCCTGTCCGTCCGTGCGTCCATGCGTCCGTACGCGCGTCAGTGCGCGTCCTGGACTGCGAGGGAAGGAGGGAGGGCCGGGAGTGGACGGACGGGGCGTGACTCGCTCGCTCGGGAGGAAGGAAGGGGGAGGGAGAACACGGACCGGGAGGGGAAACCTCCCTGTTCCTTGCGCGCCCGCCCGCGCGCCCGCCCGCCCACGCACCCACGCGCCCGCGCCTCCGGGGACCTTACCTAGGTGCTGAGGACCCGCGACGGCTTGCGATCGTCGCCCGGGACGCCGCGCCGCCGGGAAAAGCTGGGGGGAAGTGCCGCTTCTTGCTCTGCTGCCCGCCCGCCCGCCCGCGGACCACACAGTCGACTGGAGTAGGGCCGGCGGACGGCCGAGGGGGGAGCGGGAACAACAGGGGGTGGTTACGGTACCGACGACTATACCTGTTGGGTATACAAATCTGCGTGTCGCAACGTGACGCTTCCTATACGGAGCCTCGGTCTGCGCGTCGGTCGGACGTATACTCGCTATACGTCGGTCGCAGCGACAAGGAGGAGCACGCGTACCCCATTGCGTTACGTTCCCTCCTCCTCCTCCGCCCGCTGCTCTCCATCCCATGCCGCCGCTGCGGCTGCTCCGGCGCTGGGCTCGGCGCCGCGTCGAGCTCGTGGCGGACCGCGCCGGCGCGGTCTTCGTCGCCACGGGCTACACCCTCATCCTCGGCATCGCGTGCATACACTTCACGCTGCTCGTGCCGCGCGCCGCGCGCGGGAAGGCCGAGAAATGGGCCCACGCGTACCTGAGTGCCTTCCTCCTCGCGGAGCTCCTGCTCCAGTTCTCGCTGGCGGTGTGGAGTAACCCGGGGTACGTTCTCGACATGGGTACCCTCGACCACCATCGCGTCAGCGCCGCGATGGAGCGGCTGCCCGTGTGTGCCAAGTGCGGCCGCGTCAAGCCCCCGCGCGCGCACCACTGCCGCGTATGCCGCCGCTGCGTCTACGAGATGGACCACCACTGTCCCTGGGTGAACAACTGCGTCGGCTACCGCAACTACCGTGCGTGCCTCGCCGCCGCCGCTCGTTGGGGACCGGACCCCATCCTGCGTAGCTCCTCATCCCGGCGGACGGACGGACTGACTGGCATGCGCTGCTTGCCGCCACCCGCACAGGCCACTTCTGGCTGCTGCTGCTCTACCTCTGGACGAGCTGCGCATACGTGGCGTCGCTGTCCTTCGGCCCGTTCCTCGCCGTGTTCCGGGACTCGAACAGCCGCGCGGAGCGATCCGCCGCCGAGCGCTTCGAGCGCTTCGCCCTCACCCTCGCGTGCCTCACGACCGCGACGCTGGCGATCGCGCTCTTCTGCTACTGGCTCTGGCACGTCTACCTCGTGGTGACGCGCCAGACGACCATCGACTTCGCTCTGGGCGAGAAGCGGGGACGAGAGCGCGGCGGTAGGATCCGGCTCGGCGACGCGCTGGACGGCGTCAAGAGGATGCTCGGCCGGCGAGACGCCTGGTGGCTCATGGCCATGGTGGTGCCTCCACCGCCACGCGAGCTGCCGCCTTCGTACTGCAGACACACGGATGCGTGAACCGGTGTATGGCATACCACGAGCACGAGCCGCCGAACCGTCGACGTACTGCGACGCCAGACTGCTCGTGTAGCACCTCTCTTGGTCGTGGCCGCCGCCGCACTGTAGCACTTCTTAGGCGTGTTCGTCCTGACCTCTCGGGACTTATGGCTACGAACTGCGATGAGTGCGGCGCGGCATCAAGTCGTGGAGCCACCCATGCCGTGGGCGACCAACTCGCCGTGAGCCCACGGGAGTCAGACCACCCGAACACTTGCTTTAAAGGGGGCGAGCGAGCGGGAGGGTGTGAGTCATCCTGCGACATCGCAGTCGCTCGATCGAGCGTTTCCAGCCACGATCTGGATACCTCTCGCTCGAATGAGACCTCCCAACACGCGCTGCCTGCCACTTGCTCCAGCCAGATACGCTCTTCGCCGAGGACTTCCCAGTCCAGTCGCATCAGGGAACAGCAGACACGGAGGCCAGCGGGCTTCACGCTCTCCACGCAATCGCCTCTCGAGCATCCAGTCCACGCAATCGCACCCCGAGATCTCGCGCCGTGCATGGCGTCGGGCGGCGGTCGACTATCAAGTGCTTGATCCACGCAATCGCTGCCTGAGACGATCAGACGTGTCTGACGCCACAGCGCACCGCGTCGGACTGTCGGGCGTGCGATCCACGCAATCGCGTTGCGTTCCGAGATCACGAGGCGCGCCTGTCGTCGGGCGGACGACGGGGTGCGCCGCGACTGACTATCAAGTATTTGATCCACGCAATCGTCGCCCGAGTCATGCGACGCGATTGCGGTCGGGCTGCATCTCCTCCACGCAATCGCCGAGCGGGTGCGAGCGCAGGAAGCGACGCGTCTCCTCCGGCGGGATCTTCAGGCAATGCCGACGATCGGTTCGGTGCGCTTCCGGCCCGGTCGAAACGCGATAACGTCCATCGTTTCCACGTAGGAGCGAGCTCAAGTGTTCGGACAGCGAGCGGTCCGACATGGGAGCCCAGGAGAGCGAGCGGCGCGAGCCTAGGATATCAGAGGCTGTGCGCGTCACGTAGGCACGCACGCCGCGAGCCCAGCGGCGGGACCACCGAGCTATTGGCGCGTCCGCGACGGGCGGGTGGATCGGATCGCCACGGCCCCCGAGCTAGCGGGTGTGTCGCGGCGCCGTGTCGCCAATGTGGCAAGTGGGGCGTCCCGCCAGCGCGCTCAGGGCCAGTTCCGCTGCTGGTACATTGCTTCCACGCGAGCCTTGATCGCGGCGATACGTACAGCGATCCTTGCGTCTCCATAGGGTGCTGCTGGGTTGCCGCGAAGCCTTCCAGTCTTCTTCCGCGGCGCGCACGGCCGAGCAGGGAGAATGGGCGACGCCACGCGTCCGGTCGCGAGCACCACGGCGCCGGCCGTGAGCTTGTCACTCGCGAGCGAAGCGTGGTCGCGCAACCGTCAGTCTCTCGCACTGGCACTACACACCTCATTTCTCCCTCCCTCTCTCTCTCTCTCTCCCCACGATGCGCCTCCTGCCCCCTGCCCCCTGCCTCCTGCCTCCTGCCTCCGTCCGCCCGTCTGAGAGATCAGCTCGTTCATGCGAGCCGAGAGCTCCGCGGCCGAGGCGCGGCCGCTCTTCATTTGTCAATTGGACGGGTCGGCGACGGCGGACAGAGTAGCAGAGATGCAGGGACTCGCGCGCCAGCGACGGCTGCGCAGAATGAGTCAAGAGTTCATGCCGGCGGCCTTCTCCTTCTCGGCCAGTGCGCGCGTCCTCTGCGTCGGCTCGGCGGTCGTCTACCGCGTCGCCTTGGCGCTCACCGGAACGCCCTCGTCGACCATCGCCCCGTCTTCCCCACGGCCGCCAGCGGGCGGTCACAACGCCGGTAGACCGGCCGCCCCGACGCAGGAGTGGGTCATCGCCATGAGTCATGCCAAGTTCGGCACGTTCCTGTCGCAGGTGCACGCCATCCTGCAGCTGCCGGCGGTGCGCCACCAGTTGAGCTCGACCCCGCCCCTCGCCTTGGACGCGCAGGAGGCCGAGTGGCAGCCGTTCGACGCCTTCATGCAGCTCATGGCGAGCCTGCTCGAGCGACACACACACCTGCCGTCGTGGGTGTTCTCGAGCGATGCGGCGTCTCAGCCGATGGCCGCCGACGCGCGTGCTGGGGTCGAGACCTTCCTCATGGACTGCTGGCGCGCACTCGAGACGGTGCTTCCGGCGCTCGTGGTCGAGCCGTACGACGCCAGCAGCACGGCGAGCCGCGAGGTGCTGTGCATCTACATGCTCCTGCGCGACCTGCTGCAGTTCCCGGAGGCCGTGCTGGCCGCCAACTGCGCGTACGCGAACGCCATCCTGAGTCTCGAGGAGGTCGAGGCCGTGCACCTGGTCGCTGGCGTCCACAACGCGTGCAGTATCTGCCTCGAGCACATCCAGCGAGCGCTCAGTCGAGAGACCTCCTCTGTCGTACGCCTCCCCTGCGCGCACGCCTTCCACGAGAGTTGCATCATGGCGTGGCTACGCCAGAGTTCCACGTGTCCGCAGTGCCGCGCTCCAGTCGGGCTGCATGGCGCGTTCGGCGGCTGAGCAGACGTACGACGAAGAGGCCGAGGAGGAGGAGGAGGAGGACAGGGAGCGAGGGAGGGGAGAGGAGAAGAGAGAAGTGGAGCGCACAGGGAGGGAATTAAAGTGCTGTGTAGAGAGTTCAGGAGGTGGAGGGGCGTAACATGTTGAAGTTGCTTCCCACATTTGTGGATAAAATCCAGAAGTTTTTCGCGTGCCGCACTCGCTCCCCCACCGAGATCAGTTACGCTGCGCTGCATCGCTGCCCATCGACATGACGCCACTTCCTCCACTAGCGTGGCTGCTCACTCCTTCTTGTGCACGTCAACACGACACGAGTCTCGAGCCGGTGCAGTCCGTGACGAGGGGGCGAGTCAAGCGCTCGACCAGTAGCAGCACCAAGCCGCCTTCAAGGTGTCAGTCTGCTTTGGCACCATATTTGTTCGATAAAGTGCGATAATGGAAGAACGCGACTTACCAGCATTCTAAGTCCACACGACCGCGACGGCATAGTCACGAAAAGAGAGTGTTGGATGGGTGTGAAGGAGTGCACCAAGCAACGGGCCGTAGCCTACTGACCAATTCCATCCGCTGAACGGGGTCTGTCCCGCGCTCCGGCGGCTGCAATGCGATCGCTCGAATGCATCGCTTCTCGATTAATCAAGGAAACAAGGCAACGAGCAGCCGCTCTTGACGAATGTCGCGCGATTTAGAGCACCTGACAATATCAAAGAAGGCGACGAGATCATGGCGCCTCAGGCCGGAATATCATGGTTCACTGTCGCAAACAGTCGGCTTTAGCCGTATTCGAGCCTATCGACTCGCTCCCCACGAGCGACAAGACAATGGAGTCTCCGAAGTAGACGACTTCCGTGCGTTGCCGACGCCGAAAAAGGCAACGGAGCACAGATATCACCCTCCCCGAGCGTGTCAGTCGCGACGTTTAGTTTAGTTTAGATTTAGGAGCGGCGTCTTGCGATTGAACGCTTCATGTTGAGTCTTCCTCGGTGCCTCCATCAATCTCGAAGAAGTTCCAAGCAACAGACTTGTTGGAATGCCTTCCCAATTCATGCGTGCCTGCAGTCGGGGAGGATCTCTGTGGTAAGAGTCGTGCATGGAATGCTGGCGAGTTCAGTTCGCCGCCGGAGCGTGATAAAGGTGAAAGTATTCACGAGCGATCGTTGCCACTGCTGGAATGCATTTTCTGTACATGCTATCCTCGATTGTCTGTTTCGTCTGAGGAGTCAGCAGTGGAGCACAATTCCAACAAAGTCCACGACCTTTCAGCCGCTCTTTGGGAAGTGAATCTGACAATATCTTCGTTTGAGGTGTGTGCATCACTCGGACCAAGGTGCTGCGAATTGTTATCGTTATCGCGATCCCAGGAGCGTCGGCAGCCAGGACTCTCTTAATCCACTTGTCAGCGACTTGCGCCGTTGTGCTCTTGCTTAATGACTCACAACCTCGACCATCTGGAGCCGTTCGTTTGCTACTCAGCATCTGCAGACCCGCGTTCTTTGCGCTCGCTAATGCTTCCCACACTTGCGTTCTCGCCACTGTCCTGATCCATTCGTCTCACCTTCACTCAGTCTTGTCTGCGTCTCTGTAAACCTTCTGATCTATTGGCTGCTGTGATTGCCAGATACGTATGTGAGTCACCAAGTCATGTCACCGTAATGAGTCTAGCCGGCGTGGTGCGCCGCCCGTCGTTGAAGCCCTGTGCCTCCTTCTGCTCCTGACTTGCGTGAGAGTCACTCGCACTGTTGATGTCTTGAGTGTTCTTGAGAATCAGATCGATGCCGTGCCGGTCGTCGTGGTGTGAGTTCTCGCCCTACTTCGTGTTTATCTGCTCGGCAGGACCACACGAAGGAAACGACAAGAACACCTCCCCATGTAAGCACTGCACACACATCTCAAGCCGTTGATGACGCAATAAACTAATGGCGGCGGAGGCCGTTCTAAGTGTTCGATACTCATTCAGTCGGCAGCGCTTGATGGCTCAACACATAGAGATCGTGGCCGTGTGCTGGCAAGTTACGACAATGGAGGCGAGCGACAAGCGGGTGGCTGGTGTTGATGGAGATTCTCAAATCATCTGAGCGGGGCGATGCGCGCCATGGCGAGTATGTGGGTATGGAGCACCGTTCGGGTAGTTGTAGCAGTCAGATGAGTTGCATCACGTGACGAATAGGACGCGACGCCGTAGAGCATGTAGGAGATCTAAAGGCGCTCGGGCGGGGATTATATGAGCCCATTACGTGCGCTATCCCAACATGCGGACTCGCGGGCTGACTCGCCTCTGTTGTCAGCCATGCTGCTGCGCGGTTTGTCTGCGCGTTGCAACGGCTCCTTCCCTGCTACGTCGCGGAAGGAAGGCGACGGGGATGGGCGGCACCGGAAAGCAAGCAAACACTATGAACGTTTTGTTAGTGGACGCTGCTGCAAGCGAACGATCCAAATCCGAACAATAAGAGTGCGAATCAGAGTGTGTGATTGGTGGATCGACGGGAACCTTGTCGTCCGCTTGTAACCTCGGGTACCTTCTGGGGTTACGCTGGGTACCGTTCTCGCCTGAGGAGGAGTATCCTCCTCGTACAGTCTCGAAGCGAGGCGGCCGGCGGCAGGCAGAAGCCGAGAGGAAGGAAGGCGGAAGGGAAGGGAGGGCGAGATGGCGGCGGCGGCGCCGCTGGCGTTCCCACTGGCGCCAGGCTTCTTCCCGCAGGTCGTGCTGACGGTGGAGGAGCTGATGCGGTACCGGCGGCTGGGCAAGGAGCGCGTGACGCAGCTCGCGCGCGTCGTGGACGACGCCGACTGCGTGTACCGCTGGTCGCCGGCGCGCGCGCCGCGGTCGGGCCGCGCGTGCCAGAAGGCGGCCTTCCTGGACGTGCGCGCGTCCTCCAAGGCGGCGCAAGCGGCGACGCTGCTCAAGGCGAGCGTGCACCTCGTGGACGTGAGCGTCGAGGAGATCCTGAGCGCCGTGGCGCGGCCGCGCACGCGCGACGCGCGCCGCGCGCTGTCGTTCCTGCACGCGGACGCCTTCCTGGACGCGCAGACGCTGCTCACGTTCCCGACGCGCAGCCGGCGCAAGAAGAAGCCGGCGTTCGCCTACCGCGCCATCAAGTGGTGCGCGCTGCGCGCCAAGCCGCCGCTGGCCGGCGCGCTGGACTTTTGCTACATGGAGTACGCCGGGACGCGCGCGCCGACGAGCGGCAGCGCCGTCGTGGGCTTCTGCATCCAGGAGTCGGTGGCCGAGCTGCCGTCGCTTGAGGACTCGTACGGCGTCCGCCGAGGCGTCCTGCTGCGCTCGGGCGTCGTCATCACGCGCACGCACCAGTCCAATATCCTCAAGGTGACGTCGCTCTGCCAGCTCGTGCACGCGCCGGACGGAGGCGCGAGCAGCAGCGGCAGCAGCAGCAGCAACAAGAGCGGCGGTGGCGGCAGCGCGCACCCGGACGAGCCCTTCTTCCTCGAGTGGGTCGCGGCGGTCCACCGGCTCAAGGGGCTGCTGGAGCGCCAGCGCATGGGCAAGCTACAGTACCTGGACGAGTGGGACTGGGTCCCGTCCGCAGACCGCAAGGCCTGCGCCGTGTGCCTCCGCGGGTTCTACCTGCACCGCAAGCACCACTGCCACACTTGCGGCGAGGTCGTGTGCGCCACATGCGCTCCCTTGCGCGAGCTCGAGGAGCCGCTGCTGGTCCGAGACGCGGCCGCCGGGACGCACAAGCTGCGCGTGTGCTCGCTCTGCATGGCGCAGGCCGGGAGCGCCACGGACAGCGGACCCCGCAGCGAGGCCAGCAGCAGCATGGACGAGGAGCTGACGACCACGACGTCGAACGGCGGGACCGACACCTACGTCCGCGGGCTCCGGTACCCCGCGAGCTACTACAGCCGGCGCCCGTCAACACGGCCGTCGGCGCTGCCGCCGCAGCTCGCGAGCGCGGCAGCTCGGCGGTCCGCGAGCGACCGCAGCAGCAACGTGAGCGACGGGAGCGACGCGCTGGCGCGCAAGAAGGAGGCGCTGGACAAGCTCGTGGACCACATTCGGCAGATCCGCGACACGATCGACGAGGCGATTTCCGAGGTGGACGAGGAGCGCGCGTCGGTCGCGTGGAAGCGCGGCCACACCGATGGAGCTGACGAGGGTGAGGACGAGCACGGCATGGAGACTGAAGGCGTCGACGACGACAAGTACCAGGATGTGTACGACCGCATCCTGCAGATCCGCGAGACGCTCGACATGTCTGGCGAGCTGGACGCGGTGCTGGCGGCCGTGGGCGGACGCGAGTCGCTCGCGGACGAGGACCGGAGCGAGATGGAGAGCGACGCGGGGTTCGCGTCCTCAGCCGCGGACGACTCGGCGCTCGGGCAGGACGACTTGGCGCTGACCTCGAGCAGCCACGAGAGCATCAGCATGCTGTCGCGCGGCTCGTTCCTGTCGTCGTCGTCGGCGTCGTCGTCGATGGCGTCGTCCCCAAGGAGCGGCCGGCGCGAAGACGGCGCCCGCGGACAGGACGCGGGCGAGCAAGGGCGGCCGCGCGTTCACTACGTGGACGAGGAGGAGGGCGGCGCCGAGAAGCTGCACAAGGCGCTCGAGTGGGCCCGGCAGTCGGACCCGCTGGCCACAGACGCGGACGTTGGCGCGGACCATGACACTCGAGCCGACAAGCTGGACGAAGAGGACGGTCCGGTCCTGTCAGTGAGCAAGAACCGCGGCATTGAGCGGCTTGCGATGAAGATCGGGCGGCTGCAGCAGCGTCTCGAGGCTGCGGCCGCTCGCACCGCGGACGAGGCCGCAGCGCCGAGCTCCTCTAGCCCGGAGCCAACCGCGAGCGTCCCAGCCGACCTGGTCGCGAACCTCCGCGGCGTGATGAACTCGAGCGAGCTCACGCGACCGCCGTCCGCTGGCGCTCGGCGCGCGCCGCCACCGCCCGTGCCGTCGTCGCCGTCGGCCCCGAGCGCCGACCCGAGTCCATCGTCGACTTTGACGGCGGCGCCGACGCCGGTGGCCGAGCCGCAGACCGGCACGACCATCTACGTGTTCGACGACGCCAAGGTGAACAAGCTGCAGCCGCGGTGGGTGCCGCCTCGGCGGTCATCGCTGGCGCGCGCGGTGCCGGAGGACAGCGCGGAGACGGAGCGCACTGAGGCCGAGGACGCGTTTGCGGACGAGCTGACGCTGCTACCAGGCTCCAAGGAGGTCGCACCCAGCGGCGGCGGCGGCGGCGGCGGCGGCGGTGGCGCGCGTGACGAGAGCGAGGAGCTGCGCGAGCTCATGGAGGGGCTCGCGAGTGAGCGGCCGGTGCGCAGTCGCTGCTCGAGCGGGCAGTCGACCGGCGCGCCGCCGTCGGAGACGTTTGACTTTTGAGACGCGGCGCGTCCATGCATCCTCGCCGCCATCATGGTCCATGCGCTCCTTCGCGGCGGCCGGCGACTGGTCTCTGTGTGTATTTACGCTTGCACTGCGTGCGTGTCGACTACTGGAAGAATCAATCAATCGGAGACCGAGCGGCTTGTACCTGTAACTGGTTGCAGTGCGCGCGCTGCTTGGGCCGCGCCGGCTGGTCCTGGGGAACAAGGCGCGAACAAGAAGCGAGGTATAGAGTGCTTGCCGTGTGGCAGCTGTGCGGAGAGCGGCGAGCCCACGCAGCGGCGCGAGGTTGAAGGCGGGGTACCGTAGATATCCATCCGCGTGCTCGCTCGCTCGTTGGCTGCGCAGTTCTTTCCTCCCGATCGGTCCGCCCCGCCCAATCGCGCGCAGGGCCGTACGTACGTACGTACGTACCGTAGACGACAAGCCACGTACCACTTGACGCAAAGGCCGGCGCAACGTGGCGTCCGCTGCTGTGTGCCTCTTCGCCTCTGCCGTTCACTGGCTTCAACTTGCCATTGCGACGGATCGCGCGGGCTGGGCCATGGCTGAACCCGGATGGATCAATTCCATCACTCCGTTGATTCTATACCCGGCCCGTTTCGGATGTGCATTCTAAGTCTAATTCTGACGGTCAAACCCGCAAACCCGCCGTACCTTCACCGCGTCGCCCGCTCTTTTTCTACGCACTACGATCCATTTGCCCCGTCACAATCAGGCGACCGCGCTGGCGGCTCCTCCCGCGGAAAGTGCCTGCGCGCGCGCGGAAGAAGGCGGCGGCGGCCAGGGTTGCCGCCATCTCGATCTATCTATCGGTCGAGAACCCCTGCGTCCATCGGCGTGTGTGTGTGTGTGCGCGCGCGCGCGCGTCGGCGTGTGGCTGGCTGACCGCCGAGAGCCGAGGGGAGGGAGGGAGAAGGCGGTCGGCGAGGGGGCGAGAGCGAGAGCGAGAGCGAGAGCCGCGCGCGTGGCGTGCGCGCGAGGGGCTGCGACCGCGCAGCCAGCAGCGAGAGATCTGGAAGCCCGAGAGGGAGGGCGGGAAGGAAGGAGGGACGGCGCGAGTAAACCGCGCGGCGGACTCGGCACTCGCTCGCTCCTCGCTCGGCGCGTCCTTTGAGGCACGTCCGTCATTCGCACCCAGGGTGAGCGTGCAGACCGCCGCGCGCGCGTGAGGTCGGTCGCGGACAGAGGGAGGGAGAGGCCAGGCCGAGGGCGGCCGGCACTCGCGAACGTCCGTCCGTCCGCCCATCAGTCAATCGATCGATCGGTCGGTCCGGACGACGAGGGCTCCATGCTGGACTTCCCGCTGCACGACGGGTTCTTCCCGCCCATCGTGCTGAGCACGCAGGAGGTCAAGTACTACCGGCGACTGGGCAGGGAGCGCGTCGGGCAGCTCGTGCGCATCATCGAGGACGCCGAGTGCGCGTACAAGTGGGCGCCGTGTCGACCGCCGCCCAAGCTGCCGCCGCCCCATGCGGCCGTCACGCGCGGCGACCCCCGCTCGCGCACGCCGGTCGTGTGCCAGCGCGCGCAGTTCCTGGACCTGCAGCCGACCAGCAAGGCTACGCGCGCGTCGACGCTGCTCAAGGCAAGCGCGCAGCTAGCCGACGTGCGGCCGCAGGAGGTGCTGCAGGCGCTCGCCAAGTTGCCGACGCGCGACCTGCGCAAGATGATGGCCTACGTGCACGGCGGCGCGTTCGTCGACGCGCGGACGCTCTTCACGCTGCCGGCGTCGTCGTCCGGCGGCAAGCAAGGCCCGGACAGCCGCCCGCCGTACTCGTACCGCGCCATCAAGTGGCACGCGCTGCGCGCGCCGCCCGTGCCCAAGACCGGCGCCAGTGGCGGCAAGCACGACAGGGCCGCGAGTAATACGCAGCTCGTGGACTTCTGCTACCTCGAGTACGCCGGTGCGCGCCGAGTACCTCGCCCGGGCTCCAACGTCGTCGGCTTCATGGTGCAGGAGTCCATTAGTCGTCCGCGGGAGGTGCCGTCGCTCGCCCGCTTCGGGGTCGCACGCGCGGCACACGCACGTGTCGGTATCTTTGTGTCACTCGTGGCGCACCAGCCAGCGACCTGCCGCATTACGGCGCTATGCCAGCTCGACGACGAGAGCGAACAGACCAGCGTGGGTGGCAGCAAACTAGTCGACCCCGCGGTCCTCGCCGCGGTCATGCAGCGCGCGCTAACCGGCATGGTCGGGCAGCTCACGGGGCTCTTGGAGCGCCAGCGCGTCAGTCGCCTGCGGTTCGTCGAGCAGTGGCAGTGGATCCCGAACGCGGAGCGTAAAGCCTGCGCCGTGTGCCTTCGCGGCTTCTTCTTCCACCGGAAGCACCACTGCCGCACGTGCGGCGAGGTCGTGTGCTCAGGCTGCGCGCCGTTGAGAGAGCTCGAAGAGCCCATCTTCGACATTTCCCACCTCCGCGTCTGCTCCGTGTGCATGCTAGCAGCGGTGAACACTGGGACGGCATCAATGGCGATCGGACACACTGGGGGATCTGACGTAGCGTCGACGTCGACTGGGGACGACGAGGAGGTATACGCGCGCGGACTGCGCAGTCCTCGGCACGACTCATACGAAGACATGGTCTTCCACCTGCGCGGCCGCCGGGATCAGGACAATGAGCGTGCACGCTCGAGCGACGTGGAGCGCAAGAGCGATGTGTCCGCGCCGATGCGGCCGCAGGACAAGCTGCAGGTACTGACGAATGTTGTGAGTCGGATCCGCGACATTCGAGACACGATCGACATGACCATCTCGGAGGTTGACGCGAACGCAGCGGCGACGTTGGACGACGGTGTGCACAGCGACACCTCGGGAGGCTCCGACAATGCCCACGACTTATACAGCGAGATGCAGTCGATCCGCGACGCGCTCGAGACGTCTGTCTCGCAGTTTGACGCGGCATTGGCTTCCGCGACTGGCATGGGCGATGAGGAGGAGGAGGAGGAGGAGGGAGATTTGGAGGACGGTAAGCCGACAATCAGGCGCGCCAGAAGCGCCAGCGACCAGAACGATGAGGGCATATCGGCCGACCAGTTCCACTCAGTGGCTCGCATCACGCTGGCAGCCGCGCGCGCGACCAAGCAGGCTGGCGAGGCGTTCTTGTCATCAGCGCATGATGCCGAGCAGCATCGCCGGCACAGACACCACCACCACGGCCACGGACGTCACCAGCGGCATGAGGACGAGCCACACCATCGTCCTCGTCGTCACCGGGGCGAGGCGAGTGACTTGCTTGCAGAACTTGGCGCCAAGTATGCCGCCGACGCTGACAGTAGTGATGCCACCTCGCACTCTAACCACACGAACGACGGGGACGAGAGCGAGGACGAGACAGAAGACCCGTATGCGGCGTCCAACTACGAGAAGCTCATGCGCGCAACGCGCAGCCCGAAGGATGAGGAGACCGCGTCGCGCACACAAAACGGGTCCGATTCGCGTGGTGTGGCAGTCGATGGGACACTGACGGACTCGTCTGCTGGCGCGTCTTCCTCATCAGCATCGTCGTCGATGCGGTCTTCGCGGGACATCAAGAAGATGTTGACGAGAACCAAGAGCGCCAAGATCCTCGAGCTTGAACAGCAGGTTCGCGAGCTTCAGCAGAGCCTTGACGACGCGCAGCGTAAGCTGTCCGTCATGGAGAACGACGATCTCTCGCCCCTCGAGTTTGCTCAGCATCGCCAGCGCCAGCGCCAGCGTCAGCGCCAGTCGAATCAACTCAGCAGAACGAATCCACCTCAAAAGGTAACGACGAGTGAACTCGTATCGGAACTCCGCGGCGTCATGAGCTCGAGCGAAACGGCCACAAACAATACTGGACGCCGATCCCTGACGAAGAAGCCCGCACCTCGAAAGCCGACTCCACACGAGCCATTCGCCAACGTGGCGACTGCACTGCCATCGCCGATCGCAGTTGTGCTGGAAGAGGATGGCTTCAACGGAATGGAGACTCCGCCGGTAGTGCAGAAACGGAAGCACCCGCTGGAACAGCAGCCAGCGCCACAAGATCTTCCAAACGGTCGCCCGAGCTCTATTGAAAAGCCGGAATCCCTCGACAAGACGGCGTCATCTTCCTTTGGGTCCTCCCTCGCGACCAAGAAACCCAAGGTAGAGAAGGGAAAGCCTCGCTCTCCGGTCGCTGTTGTGGACCCGCAAGCGTTAGGTATCTCGGACAGCGGCGAGTGGGATGATCTCTCGGACTCGGACTCGGACGACGGAGATAGCTTCGAGAACGACCGCTCGTACTCGAGCTCGGAGCCACGGCCGGAGCGGGTGCTTCACCACGGAGACAATCATGCGAAGGGCAACAAGGATGGTGCCGCACCATTTGAAGAGGAAGACCTGAACGCGCTTCTGCGGCAACGCGCCAGCGCTGTAACTCCAGCTGACGTGGGTGGCGGGAGGCATTCGCTGCTGGCTGTTGGACTCCCGCTGGACGACGGAATGAACGCCGAGGATGAGAGCACGGAGCTTCGCGAGCTCATGGCAGCGCTTGCTCGGCCGCGGAGCAATTCAGCGCCTCTTGATACCGAGTCTTCTTCACTCGAGCCAGGCGGAGCGGCCAATCAGCATGGCGGCGCGCCGTCCCAGGAAGCGAACGGAGGCCCGAGTGTTGATGGTGCGGCTCCCACGGGAGCAAATGGCAATGCGCCGTTGCAGCCGAGCTGGAGCGACGGCTCTCCTGAGCGCGGGCCGACGGCGCACCACGTTGACCACGCCGTGCGCGCGATCCGGGCGTGCCTCGCCTCGCTGCGCTGCGAGTGTCCGTCGACAGTGGAGCGTCGGCGGCGCCTCGCGGGCGTGGCACAGATCCTCAAGTCACTGCGGCGAGACGGCGTGCGCTCGCGGTTCCGCACACTGGCGCACGGCGAGCTCGGATACGCGCAGCTGCTACAGCAGGCGCCGAGCGTCGTGAAGCTGCTCAAGCTCGCGGGCTACGTGTCGCTGCCGCAGAAGCTCACGATGCGTCGCGTGGACAGCGAGTTCCTCGCGTTGGTGCTGAGCGAGCTCGAGCGCGAACTCGACGGCGATGGTCACGCGCGCGCCGCGTGATCCTGGGGCGGCAAGTCTCCGAATGGTCGGCGTTTGGCGGACGCGCGTTTGACCTTTCTTCTTGTTCCGGCGCAGCAAGTTGGGACGCGCTCGTCTCGTCTGGAAAGAGAGGGAGCTGATCCGTCGCTCGAAAGGCAAGAGCCCGAGCTGGGTTGACGTTGAAGCGGACGGCGGGTGGTAGCGGACGCAGCGGTGGCTGCAGCAGCGGAACGATCGCATACATACACTAACGAAGGTGTAGCGTAAACTACTTGCGAGTCGAGATAAAGCGGCGTTGAGTCGCTGGATAGGCAGGCGCCAAGCCCCTTGGCGCGCTTGGCGGTCTGCATGGCGACCCCGCGCATGCCTGTTCGGTGGTCTGTTTGTCTTCATGCACACAGGCAAGCACGGGCTGGATTGGTGGACCAACGGACGCGTCTCATCCCCAATTCGCATACAGTACATGCACGTGCTTCAGTTTGCCGGCCTACCACGCAGCATATTGGGAGCCACGGTGGATTTTGCAGCCAGCAACCACGTGGTAGCTGGCTGGCTGGCTGGCTGGCTGGCTGGCTGGTTGACTGCATGGGGAGCAGCGGCGGCGTCTATCAACACAATGACGTTCGAAAAATTGGCGTCGCGACAAGTGGATCAAGTGGATAGATCGCTCGGGCGGATGGTTATCGTTGGCGCGCTGTCTCACTCTCGCCAAGTCGCGCGACCACCCAGCTGCCCTGTCGTGTCTAACGAGTGATCGTGAAGCACAGTTTGGCGCGCACGAACCAAACCAAGAGCTTGCCCGTTGGATCGGGCGGTACTGTCTCTCTCTCTCTCATTCTCTCTCTCACTCGGTTGCAAATTGGATGGGGCGATCGATGCTGGCCCGGCTGCTGCTGACACACGCGCACGCATCGTATTTTCACTGGTCAAGCGAGCGAAGCAAGGGCCGCGGCCGGCGGCGATCCATCGGTCGCCACCTCGCAGGCAGCCAACCGATGCGCGGGAGAGCACGCCTGGACGCGAATCTTGCTTAAACAGAGAGGGCATGGCGCCGCTGACCACTTTCGACGCCCCATTTTGGCCGAATTTTATGGGGTCATTTGATTTTCGGCTTCGCCTCTTCGCCTGTGTTCCTCACGTCTCTCCCTCACGCGCTCTCATTCGTCGAAAATCATACAGGGGTAGGGACGCTCTCCATTTCCCTAGCCCTTTATCCACTCACAACAGAGAAGAGCCGCCCCGACAAGAGCGGAAACCTCTCCCTCCTCCTCCTCCTCCTCCGCCTTCCTTGGCGACCCCACACAACGAAACAACCGACCGCGCGGCAGCCTCGAGGGATCGAGCAACCGAGCGGGCGAGTGCATTCGTCCTCCCGCCTCGCCGCGACTCGACTCGACTCGACGCGGCCGTCGCCGTCGTGTCTCCCTCGCTCCCTCGCTTCGTTCGCTTGCCGTCGCAGCCGAAGCGTGTGATTGAGAGAGCGGCCGGCGGCGTTGCGAGTGGCCGAGAAGGCCGAGAAGCGTCGCCGCGAGCCGTCGTCGCCTTTTCTCGAAGGAGAGGAAGAAGAAGGGTAAGAGAAGGAGGAAACCCCGCGAGCCGGCGAGATGCAGTACCAGCAGCAAGCGCCGCCGGCGCAGGACTACCGGCGCCGCGCCAACTCCAACTACTTCGAGCTGGATGCGGACCGCCGACGCAACAAGTCGGAACGGTCGGAGCGCTTCAGCCAGCGACTCACGGGCCTGGATGTCATGCCACCGCCGTCTGCGTCAGGCAAGAGTGACAAATTCCGCGACCAGATCGATGACGATGAGGCCTCGATCGACTTTTGCTGCGAGTTCCTGCACGCCAAGTTCGGATTCCAGGAAGGCTCGGTCGCCAACCAGCGCGAACATGTGCTGCTGCTGCTCGCGAACGGAAAGGCGCGGTGCGCGCCGTCCGAGCCTGTGGACCAGCACATTGTCGTGCTGCACAAGAAACTCATGTCCAACTACCACGAATGGTGCCAGTTCCTGAACACGCAGCCCGCGCACTTTCGCGGTGGCGGCAACGGGTTTCTCAAGCAGCCCATGCACATGGACATCATGCTCTACTTCCTGGTCTGGGGAGAGGCCGGCAACGTGCGCCACATGCCCGAGTGCGTGTGCTACCTGTATCATCAGCTGATGACGCTGGTGAACGCCGACCCGCACGGCCACGAGCGCCAGCCCGAGGGATGGTACTTGACACAGGTCATTCGCCCCATCTGGAGCGAAGCCAGCAACATGAAGCGCCGCAACTCGTTGAACAAGCCGCTCGAGCACGTCAAAATCCGCAACTACGACGACATCAACGAGTACTTTTGGAAGAAGCACTGCCTCAGCATCCCGATCACGCACGTTGGCGCCGAGTTGGGCCAGAGCCACGGCAAGACGTTCTACGAGCACCGCAGCATCTTCACGCTCGTACTCAACTACTACCGCATCTTCGCATTCAACCTCATGTTTATGGTGGGACTCACGGTGCTCGCGTTTGCGGCCGCGATCTCTCCGGACGGCGGGAAGGGCGGAGTCGCGCAATTCGGCTCGATCGGTGAAGTGGTCGAGCCTTACACGACGCGAGATTTGAAGCTCGCGCTCGTAGCGCTGCCGTTCTCGCTCGCGGTGCTGAACTTCCTCAAGTGCGTGCTGGAAGTGTGCCATGGCTGGCATTTGCTCATCTCGGGCGAGTCTTCCGTGTCTTCCTCGCGCTCGTTCACCTACGGCTCTGCGCTGGTTCTTCGTCTGCTGTGGAACGGTGGCTTTTCGGGACTTTTCGGCCTGATGATCTTCGTTCCTCTGCATGAAGACCGAGACACAGCGTTGCTGAGCAACCTATACCCTCTCTGCGGCGCGTTCATTCTCCCCGGGCTACTCATCGTGCTCGTGCAGGCGTTTGCGCCTCAAGCGATGCATGCGTCGTTCGCGGCCAAGTTTGTCCGCGAAGGAGAGAGCTGCTACGTTGGTCACCACATGTCGCCGCCGTTCTCGTACGTCTTCAAGTACGTCATCTTCTGGATGCTCCTGTGGATCGTCAAGGCTGTGGTGTCGTACATTCTGCTTGTACGCCCGCTCGTGCTGCCGTCGCTCTCGATCTACGCGATGGACCTGACGTACGAGAACTCGATCGTGTCGTTCCACAACATCGGCGTGATCCTCGCGCTTTGGCTCCCCATCGTGTGCATCTTCAACTACGACACGCAGATCTACTTCACGATTTTCGAGGCGCTCCTTGGCGGATTCCAGGGTGTGCTGATGAAGACCGGCGAGATTCGTGGCATCAAGGAAATGACGAAGGCGTTCCGTGTGGCGCCGCAGCTGTTCGACCAGAAGATTGTTACCAGCCTCGCGCGTTCTGTTGATGCATCGTCCAACGGCACGGACAGCTCTCGCCCAAGTGCGCTCGCTGCCGCATACGAGTCGCAGATGATGCTGCGCTTCGTCGTGGTGTGGAACGAGATTGTGAACTCATTCCGCGAGGGCGACTTGCTGGATGACAAGGAGGCCGCGATCCTCCAGTATGACATTCGCAGCAACGGTGAAGTGTTTGAACCGGTGTTTCTGTCGGCTGGCAAGCTTGGCGAGGCCATGAACCTGGCAATCAAGACAGCGAAGGAAGGCAAGGGCGAGTCTCAACTGCGCGTGACTCTGGTCGAGAACGATTGCTTGTCGGCGATCCGCAGCTTCTTCACTGCGAGCACATACGTGATCAGCGCGCTTTTCGGCAACGACGACGCGGACGTGATTGACGGGTTCCGCATGATCGAGGAGGTTGCTGCTACGGGTGGCTTCATGAAGCTGTTCCATGTCCGCGAGCTTGCGCACCTGCGGGCATCTGCCGTCGAGCTGCTCGAAGAAATTCTGGACCTCCCGGACCCGGATGTGCAGTCACAGCACATCCCGAACGCTCGCGTTCACTCGATGGGTGTGATTCGCAACTTTGTGAACAAGATGGAGACGTTCCTGAACGGTATGCAGATGTTCTGCGTCGACCCAGCGTTGCAACGCAAGTTCGCCAACACCAAGTTCTGCTCAAGCACGAACGGCTACATGTACGCGTCGCGGGGCCTCGTGAACCTGTTCTGCAGCGACACGGCAATGGGTGCTGCTACTCGCGCGTGCCTGCTACTGTCTCTTGACCGCGCGGAAGCCATGCCACGCACGTCGGAGGCCCAGCGTCGTCTTGGATTCTTCATGAAGTCGTTGGTGATGGACATTCCCCAGCTGCGGTCGATCAAGGAGATGCGCTCGTTTTCGGTCGTGACCCCGTTCTACGCTGAGACGGTGCTGTTTTCGCTCGAAGACCTGAACAACCCGCTTGTGAACCATCCGATCTTCCAGCAGGTGGAAGAGGACGGCAAGAACTTGACGATTCTCAAGTACCTGACGAAGATTCATCAGGAAGAATGGGACAACTTTTTGGAGCGCGTGGATGTGAGTTCGGCCGAAGAAGCTCAGAAGAACTACCCCGAGGAGATCCGCTTGTGGGCGTCGTACCGTGGTCAAACCCTTGCGCGTACCGTTCAGGGCATGATGATGTACGAAGACGCGATCAAGATCTTGCACTGGCTGGAGATTGGATCGACTCCTGGTAAGTCGGGCGACCAGAAGCAGGTACAGCTGCAGGACATGGTGCGCCTCAAGTTCTCGTACATTTGCGCGTGCCAAGTGTACGGGAAGCACCGTCGCGAGGGCAAGCAGCAGGCAGACGACATTGACTACTTGCTGCGCGAGTACCCGAACCTGCGCGTGGCGTACGTGGACTCGATTGTCATGCCGAACAGCGAGCCGACGTTCGACACAGTGTTGATCAAGAGCGAGAACGACGAGATCGTCGAGGTATACCGCTACCAATTGCCGGGCGACCCGATCCTCGGCGAAGGCAAGCCGGAGAACCAGAACAACGCGATTCCGTTCACGCGCGGCGAATTTGTGCAGACAATCGACATGAACCAGCAGCACTACTTCGAGGAGTGCCTCAAGATGCCGCAACTCCTTCGCACTGCCGACCTTCACAAGTCGGGCCACCCTGTGTCTATCATCGGTATGCGCGAGCACATTTTCACGGGCAACGCGTCTTCGCTCGCCAAGTTCAAGACGTGGCAGGAGCTCGTGTTCGTGACGCTGTCGCAGCGCGTGCTCGCCGACCCGCTCTACGTGCGCATGCACTACGGTCACCCGGATATCTTTGACAAGGTGCTCGCGATTACGCGCGGCGGTGTGTCCAAGGCCAGCAAGGGCATCAACTTGTCGGAGGACGTGTTCGCTGGCTTCAACACTACGCTGCGCGGCGGCGTGGTCACTCACGTCGAGTTCATGCAGTGCGGCAAGGGTCGTGATGTGGCGCTGTCGCAGATCTCCATGTTCGAGGGCAAGCT
>JAADYC010000140.1:0-35799 GCA_023338135.1 Phytopythium kandeliae | reverse complement strand
GTGCGCAAGTTCCCAGTCCACAAGGTGCTGCTTTGTATGAAGAAGCACGGCGGGTGTGGGAAGACCGAGAACCGCGACGTGAACGCGGCGCACAACATGCTCGAGATCTTGCAGCGCCAACTCGCGGGCGTATCCGAGCGTCCACCCGGTCTGCAGCGGCGACCCAGGAGCTGATCAAGTCTCCGCCTTCACCACCCTTCAGCGCATCCAGTGGATGGGCATCCATCTGGATGCTCCTCGTGCCATGGGAGCGCGTCGGTGAGAGCAGAGTCGTCGCTGACAGCCGGTCCCTTTCACAAGCAAAAGGGGGGTCGGCATCGCAGAGCGTCGACTCCAACGACGCCTTCCTCTGCATTTTCGCGAGGCGAGGCACAGTCGCACGGAGTGACGCTCCAAAAACGCCACCGCCACTCAGCCGCTGTCCTGCATCAGCGAGTACTGCGAGGCCGCGACCGAGTCGCTGCTCGCGGACGCGCTCGCGCCGTCGGCGCCGAAGAACGAGTCGGCCATGTGCACGCCGAGCGCGAGGCCGCTGCTGGCGGCGCCACCGCCACCGTCGACGCCCAAGTCGGCGACCGAGTCGGCGTTCGCAATGTCGTCGCCGACGTCGCTCACGCGCCGCAGCCGCTCGAGCATGGCGCGCAGCCGCGAGGCCGCGTACGCCGCGACCGGGCGCTCGCGCGGGTCGGCGGCCAGGCACTCGAGCATGAGCGCAGCCACGGGCCGCGGACAGCCGTCGCTCACCTCGGGCTCGATGGCTCCAGCGCGCAGCAGCTCGAGCACCGCGGCGTCCGAGAGCGGCCGGCCGTTGGACAGCGACACGGCGCAGAAGGGCGGCTCGTGGCGGTCGAGCTCGGCCAGCACGACGCCGAACGAGTACACGTCGACGGCGGGCGAGTACGCGCCGTCGCCCGTGAGCACCTCGGGTGCGATCCAGCGACTCGTGCCCACGCCCCTCGTCATGGCGAGCGCGCCGCCGCCCTGTGCGCCGCCGCCCTGTGCGCCGCCGCCCACGCGCAGCCGCCGGCTGAGGCCAAAGTCGGCGAGCTTGGCCGTGTAGTTGGCGTCCAGGAGGATGTTGCGCGACGTCACGTCGCGGTGCAGCACGGGCGGCGTCTGCGCGTGCAGGTAGGCGATGGCCTCGGCGACGTCGGCGGCGATCGCGAGCTTGCGCCGCGACCAGCCAGAGCCCGCGCCGCTCTCCTTAGTCGCAGTCAGCAACGCGCGCAGGTCGCCGCGCTCCATGTACTCGAGCGCGAGCCCGAGCTGGCCGCGGTCGTCGGCCGAGACGTCCACGAGCGCCGACAGCGGCGGCGGGACGTACACGACGCCCACGAGCGCGACGATCTTGGGGTGCACCAGCGTCGCCAGGAGCGTCAGCTCGGACGCGAAGGCGGCGTGGAAGTCGCGCTGGTCGTCGGCGCCGGCGCTGCTCCTCGCGGTCACGGGCAGGAACCGCTTGAGAGCGACCAGCTCGTTCATGTACTGCGCCAGCCACACGGTCGAGAAGGCCCCGGACCCGATCTGCCGCAGCGGCACGACCGCGGATGGGTCGATCGCCCACCGGCGCAGCTCCGGGTCGTCATGCCACTTGCTGGCAGACTGGACGCGGCTGCGGCGCCGCTTGGACCGGAAGGGCAGGAAGCGGAGGCGCGCGGGCAAAGACTCTGCCTCCGTCGCGCCCGTGTCGCTCACGTCGTCGTCGCCTTTGTCTCCTTGCTCCCGCCACCGGTCGCACTTGGTATAGCAGTAGGCCACGAGGCAGATGAGGCACACGAGCGAGATGACTGAGCCGACGACGACCCACGTGAGCGTGTCGACTGACGTCTCCCCGTCTGAAGACGCAGAGGAGGACGAGGTGGAGGAAGCGCCGGCGCTGCCAGTCGATACGAACAGCAGTAGAGCTTTGTCGACCGCGGCGCTGCCGTGCCCAGCGTGCACGCGATCGCTCGAGCCACTCGTGCCCCACGCGTTCTGGATCGCCAAGTGACGGCTGCAGGCGGCGTAGTGCTCGCGAATCGGCTGTGGATCCGCGCAGTGTGTGTCGAGCGCGGACTCGTCGAGCGCGAGCGAGTCGAGCTGTGCGAGGAACCGCCGCTCGCTTTCCGACAAGCGCGCCGGTCGGGAGAAGCTGTTGGCACGCAGGTCCCTGCGAGGAGAGTCACCGTCAGCCCGTTGACAGCGAGAGTGGAACGGATAGCCGCACGTACAGTTGACGGAGAGCGGAGAGCGAGAAGATCTGCGCAGGGAATGCGGCAAGCGACGCGTTGCGAAGCGATCTGCGTGCTCAAGCGACCGGTGTTAGGAGTGGAGGCGTCAAACCGCAAAGCCGTATCTGCATCGTAGAGCGGCGTACGACGCACAGTGTCGACAGCTCCGCGAAGGAGGCGAGCTGCTGCGCAATTGCCGACGCGTCGGCGCCTTCCACGGACCTGTAGGCGCGGGTAACGCGCGCCAGTCAGACTCGACCTCTCAGGGTATCACGCCGCACACCCCGATGACGATGCAATGCCTACAAGGTCTCCGCGTGGCGCCAGTATCGACTGGAGTCCAGACCCAGCGCGACGGCCCGCGAGCGTCTTCGGGTGAGCGCCACGGCGCGCTTTTCGCTCGCCACCAGTTCGTCACCCGCGGCCGCAACGCACATAGCGCGCACGCCGCCGCTGTTCCATCGATCCGCGCCAGAAAACGCCGCTGCGTCTCCCCCGGCCACGACGCAGACATCAGCGTCGGGGCACTCGCTCTCGCACGCCTCCAGCAGTCGGGCGGCGTCGATCGGAGCCGCCGCTGCCGCCTGCGTTTGCAGCATCACCCGCGCCAATGCGAGTCGGCACGCCGTCCTGCGGAGCACGCGGTTGCCGTCGCTGCGAGGATATGCCGACTGCGATGGGCCGCGGAGGAGCAGTAGTCGACGCCCGGTGATCGGCCGCTCCCCTTCCTTGAGGATTCGCCGCCGCTGTCGAAATGGATAGGCTCGTGCGAAGGGAGCGAGCGAGGTGACAGCCAGAGCGATTCGCCCGACTAGCGCCGGCCGCCCGTGCTTTGCAGAGGACAGTCTCGAGCTGCGGCTTTCAGAGTGAGCGCCGCCGGCAGCGGCCGATAGGCGCATTCTCTGTGGGACTGTGCCGCCGACGGTCGCATCGGAGCGAGGCAAGTCGCTGGAGAGAGTGAGCGAGCGAGGCGTTGATGATGCGACTGATGATGACGAGGATGGCGGCGCGATGGTGGTCGACTCGACGTGGCTATAGCGAGCGAGTGTGGCGAATGGAGCAGCATGAAGTTGCCGCATTGGGGGAGCGAGCGGCGCTCACCGAGACGATTGGGGAACAGCGAGCGAGAGAGAGAGAGACAGACAGACTTCGAGAGTTGCAGGTTCCAGGTGCGGCGCGTAGAAACGCCGCGACGGACTCAAAGTCCGGTCGACGGATTCCTGCCTGCTTTCTCCATGTGGCCATTCGTTTTGGAAGTGATCTGGACGCTCATTGCGCATTCGTGGGAACACACAGCTGATGGCGACATGCAATTGTACAGGTTTCGAGCAGCCAGGTCAGATGCAGATCGGAATCATGCTTCTTTTTACAAATAGCTCAGGTATTTCTTAAAACTAGGCCTCCTTTTAGAAATATTTTCTCTACAAATGACCTGTGTCTGGCGCCGATTCGCCGAGATTCGACTCTACGAATCGATAGAGACACCAGGGAAGAAGCCGCAGCCATGCCGGACAGATGCCGATGCCAAAGGGGCTGCTGCTGCTGTTGCTGCTCATGCGCGGCGAGTCAATGCCAATGACGCCAGCCCCTCTGCGGCGCCGCCGTGCCTGTCCATATACCGCCGCTGTCCACAACTGCCCGCGCCTCGCTGGCCGCCGCCGCGCCAGCCACGTGCTGTCCGCTGCCATCGCCCTGTGCGCCTCCGTTCGCACGCGTCTTCGCCTCGGATCGCGTCCCGTTGTGCGCGCCGCCGCGACTCCGCGCCACGACGCACAACGCGCGCGGTCTCTAGCGTGTCTGCTAATGCCCGTCGCCGCCACTGCCTTGCCTCCCCCGCATCTCTGTGAGTCACAGAGAGAGAGAGAGAGAGAGAGAGAGTTGCCAACCGCCACAACATACTAGCCCCAGTATACCGCCGCCTGGTCCGCGCGCGGCGACCGACGGCAGATCCCGCTCACCCCTCCCGTCCACCTCTCGAGACGCCCCGCGGCGGCGGCGGCGGCGGCCGCGGGCAGCCAGTGCAGCGTCCCTGCGTCCGTGCGTCCGTCCGTGCGTGTGTGACCACTGCGGCGGACCGACGGGCACTCCGTCCCCCGCCTCGCGGTCCGCGCGCTCGCGGCATGGGGAAATGGGGCTGGCGGTCCGCGGCGCCGCGCGCGGGCCATGGGCTCCAGGACCGCGACGCGCCGGCCATCCTGAGCAAAGGCGACGAGCGCAACCCGTACCTCGAGAGCTCCTGCGCCGTGCTCGAGCTGACGGACTACGACGCGCTGGACGCGTCCGCCTCGAGCACCATCCGCGCCGACAAGCGGCCGCTGGCAAGAGGCAGCGACGACGACGGCGACGACGACGACGACGTTGATGGCTACGACGATGACGATGACTACGGGGACGACGACGGCCGACTCGGCACGGCGCGGACGTCCGCCGCCTCCGGCGCGCCGCCGGGGCGGCCGGGCGTGAACCTCTTCGACCGGCGGCACGTCGGGCTGCTCGTGTCCGTGCTCGTCGCGGGCTTCCTCTCGTCGTCGCTCAAGCGCGGGCTGCTGCAGCTCATGGAGTCGGACCTGGAGCTGAGCGCGGCGCAGGGCGACGCGGCACAGGCGCTGCTGCTCATACCGTGGTCCTACAGCTTCCTCCTGGGCTTCCTGGCCGACGTGTGTCCCGTGCTCGGCTCGCACCGCCGCGCGTACGTCATCCTCGGCTGGGTCCTCACTTTCCTCGCCTTCTTCGCCGTCGCCTTCCTCAACTACGTCGAGGAGTACGACACCAAGATTGCCGCGGCCGCGTCCGCATCCGCGTCGACGTCGACCGCGACGTCGCCCGGCGCCGGCAGCAGCAGCGGCAGCGGCGGCGACGTGACGGCCGACACGCGCGACGCGCTCATCGCGGTCTACATGGCGCTGCTCATGCTGGCGAGCCTGGGCGTGATCCTGAGCATCCTCATGGCCGAGGTGCACGTCGTGGCGCTGAGCCGCGACCGCGAGCCGCTGGCGACGCGCGGCGCGGCCGTCGGCACGCTGCTGCTCACGCAGTTCGCGGGCGACACGGTGGGCCAGGTCGTGGCCGACCGCGTCGTCTTCCGCATCACCTCGCTCGGCATCACGCCGCTCTACTCGTTCCGCACGGTCGCGCTCTTCCTCATGTTCCTCTCGCTCGCGCCGCTGCCGGCGCTGCTGCTCGGCTTCCGCGAGTCCCCCTCGCCGTCGCCGTCGCCGCCGCCGCCGCCGCCGCTCGGCCGGCGCGCGCCAGTCCAACAGCGCGCGGCGAGCCACTGGCGCCGACTGCGCGCGGCGCTCGGCGAGCGCTCGACCGTGGCGGTCACGCGCTTCCTCTTCCTCTTCGTGTCGCTGTCCGAGTTCTCGCTCGCGTTCCCGCTCGAGCAGCTCGCGGCCTGGTGCGGCGTGGACGCCAAGGCGCAGTCGGCCTCCAACATCATCCAGAAGGTGCTCTACGTCTGCGCCATCGCCATGTGGAAGCTCAACGCGCTCAACGTGAGCTGGCGCGCGCACCTCGCGCTCGCCTACGTGTTCGTGCTGCTCGCGCCGCAGCTCGGCTACTTTGCGCTCGCGACCGCCGCCGCCGGCGCGCGCAGCGCCACCGCGTACGCCATCGTCGACGCGCTCCAAGGCTACGTGCGCGCGCTCATCGTCGCGCTCGAGGTCGCCGCGGCCGCGGAGGTCGCGCCTGCGGGCGTCGAGGGCGCCTTCGTCGGCGCCATCGTCTCCATCGCGACCATCATGCGCCTGCTCGCGACCGCGTGCGCCAACGCGCTCGGCTACGCCATCCACGCGGACGCCGAGGCCACCGCCGCCAGCGACGACGCCGACACGCGCGCGCTCGTGGGCTTGGCGCTCGCCGCGAGCTTCGCCGTGCGCGCGCTCGCGCTCTTCGGGCTGCTCTTCCTGCCGCGCCAGAAGCGCGAGCTGCAGCGCCTGCGCCGCCAGGACAAGCAGCGGCGGCGGCGGTGGCGGCAGCGCCAGCGACTGCGGCCAAGCGCCGCCGATGGCGCCAATGGCGCTGATGGCGCCGCTGCCGCCGCCGCGCGCCGCGCCTCGTGCACCATCGCGGGCTTCGCGGCCGCCTTCTGCGTCTCGTTCGCGTACAATTGGCTCGCGATCGCGCCGTCGACGTCGTGCCTGGCGCTCGTGGGCGGCGACGGCTGCTAGCCTCGGGTCTCCATCGAACTATCTATCTATCATCCACCACCTCGCGCTCCATCCGCCGTGTTCGCCTCGATAAATACTAGCACGCAGCTACCGCTCCCTCCCTCCCGCTCTCTCGCTCACAGCGCCGACATGTCCCGCGCGTCCCGGTCGTCCTCGTCGCTGTCCATGGCCTGGCGGCCGTCCGAGTAGTCGCTGAGCTCGTCCAACGCCGGCGCCGACGGCAGCGTGGGCGTCAGCGGCGGCGCCGATGCGCCAGCCAGCGGCACGAGCATCACAGGCGCGGACGCCGCGCCGGACCCGCCGCCGACCGCCGCGTCCTCCTCGGGCGCCGACGCCTGCACGTCCAGTAGCTGGATGTAGCCCGTGCGCACGCTCGAGAAGTCCTCGACGCCCGCGAGCAGCAGCTGCTCGCGCTCGATCAGCTCCGAGCGCATGGCCTGCCACCCGAACAGGCTCAGCTGCGGACCGTCGGTCGCCGGTCTCCGCCCCGCGGCACCACCCTGGCCTTCACCGTTGGCTCCGTCTCCGTCTCCGTCTCCGCGGCTGCTATTGCTACTATTGCCGGCAGCGGGTGTCTCGCGCCGCTGTCTGCGGCGAGCGACACTCTTCGCGACGACGACGACGACGACGACGGCCGCGACGGCTCCGAGGATCTCGAGCACGAGCGGGACGAGCGACCGGTGGCCGTGGTCGCCGTCGCCGTCCGCGTCCGCCTTGTTGTCGTTCACGGCGGTCGAGGGCGTCGCGCCGTGGCAGACGCGCGCGCCGATGGTCGCGTTCCACCACGGCGCCTCGCACATGGCGACGCACACGCAGCCGTGCTCGCCGAGGCAGTAGCGCGTGAGCGACTCGTTGGCCGCGCCGACCATCACGTCCGCGAAGACCGTGTCGCGGCACACGGCGCACTCGATGTCGCTCCACGCGTCGCAGTAGGTGGCCGCGGCCGCCGGGAACTGCAGCTGCTGGTCGCACTGCGGAGCCTCCACGTCCGCCGGTAGGAACAGCCGAAAGTCCTGCCACGCGCGGTACGTGTACTCGTTCTTCGGGACGCACCGCGCGAACTCGTTGATCATGCACTCGTCGTCGTCCACGGGCACGTTCAGGCAGTCGAAGCACGTCCGCGGCCGCGTGCAGCCGTCGTCGTCCGCCGGGTAGTACTTGCACGGGAACGCGTCCGTCCAGCGCGCCGTGCTGCTAGACGACGACGACGAGTTGGTCGACGACGAGCTGTTGCTGCTGCTGTTGCTGCTGCTGTTGCTGCTGTTGCTGCTGCTTTGGTCGTCGCTGCTTTGGTCGTCGCTGCTATCGCTGTCGGCGTCGCCCGCGGGCCGGAGGCGCCGCCATGGAGAGAAGAAGAAGGCCATGGCGCGCGCGTCTTGCTGTTTGAGCGCCGCCGCGAATTCGCAAGTGGCGAGCGAGCGGTGGCGGGCAGTCCCCAGCATGCTAGTGTCGGCGGGGTTGGTATGTGTTTACGCAGGTGATCGTCGTCAGTAGCGGTGTGTAATGTGACGAATAACTCGAGCAGCCAGATGGGGGATAAGAGGCGTGGCGGCCTGCTGGCTGGTTGCTAGACGCACGCAAGAGCGACAGGGACCGGCCGCAGACCGTCGAGCTGCCTGGAAGGAGCAAGATGAGAGAACTGCACTTTTCAAGGGTATCCAGTCCTGAGTTGTCGAGAATACAAGTGACGCAGCAATGTGATATCTGCATCCATCGGCTTCCAAGGGGCATCGCGTCCCATAGGTCCCAATCAAGCGATCACTTTGCACTGCTTGCCTCAAGTGGCTTCGGTCTCTGCTCATCTTCGGGACTGAATCCTCCCATCCAGCATGCTCCGACTGCGACTGCGACTGCGGCTGCGGCTGCGACTGCGACACGAGCACAACCGTGGCTCGCTCGCTCGCTCGCTTCAGCCGCTGACCTGACGGACGCGCGCGTCTCCATGGCCGTCGGCGGCTCAGCTCCGCCCCTCCCTCCTCCGTCCAGTCGAGCGATTGACGACGCCTTCCTCTGACCGACTGACAGCAAAACGGTCCGCGACTCCTCGTTCTGCAGGCCGCCGGTCGAGCTGACTACTGCCGCCACGACCCACGCAGCGCTGCTGTCCAACGCTCGAGGCTCCGCGATTTGCGTCCGAGAGTTCCGACTCGCGCCGCGACGGAGCAAAACGCGCACGCATGGGGGTGCGACGACCGCTGAGCGCCGACGCCACTTGACTGTTGCGTCGTTTGTCCGCGCGTGGAAAGTATCGGCGCACGCCAACCGAACTCACCGCTAGCCACCGACAGGACGAGACACCTCGCCTCGGCTCACGATGACAGACGCGCAGCCTCTCTTGCCGGAACAGCCCAGCGCGTCCAAGCCCAGCACCAACGGCGCAAGCACTGCTGTCGCGTCGACCCTTGGCCACTGGCGTTTGTTGGTTGCAGAATGTGCGCCGCTCGGTATCACTCGGCGGCAGATGGACCGACCAGCCTCCGCGAATACATTACCCAACTACACCAACCGAACCCGCCGCTGCCCACCTACCTACATGTGTACAACACGACACGACACGCCTCGCCTCGACTCAACACGGCACTGACCAACACCACCTACTTAAATAGCTTCTCCATCGCTCACTCGCCGCTGCCGCCTCAAAGAGCCGTCATGGCCTGCTCGTCGTCGTCGTAGTCTAGCTCGTTAAAGTCCGGCGCGGACGGCGCGGACGGAGACGCGGGTCCGGCCATGGCGCGCACAGTCCACACGACTGGAGCCGTCGGCACCGTCACAACCGGCACGGCTGGTGCTGACGGCTTCTCATCGTCCATGTCGGGCGCCGACGGCTCGACGTCCAGAAACTGCACGTCGCCCTTCGTCGGCGCGCCGTCCGCGTCCACGCCGGTCGTGTCGGCGGGCAGCGCGGACGCATCGATGCCTTCCATCTGCATCTGCTCCCGCTGGATAAGCATCTCGCGCATGGCGGCCCAGTTGAACAGGTTGAGCAGGATGGAGCCCTTGCCAATGGACGACGACCGCCGCTCCACCGGGACCGCGACGGCCATGGCGATCGGGGACGCGTCATGGTCAGGCGTGATCACGAGCTTCGACTGGTCGTCGTCGCTCGTGCGGCGGTTCACAGGCCCCGCGTTGTTGCTGTTGTTGTTGTTGTTGGCACCATCGTCGTCCGAGACCGACTCGCCGCGCTTGCGGATGCGGTAGATGGCGAACACGACGATGACGACCATGACCATCGCGCCGACGATCATGAAGACGGAGCCGTAGTTGGCGTCTTTATCCTGGTCGTTCGCGCTCATGGTGTTGGCGTAGCAGCTCTTGTCGATGGGCTTGGTCATTCGGCTGCGCGCCTCGCACACGGCGATGCACACACAACCGTTCTCGCCGTAGCAGAACTGGCTGCGTCCCGTCGCCGAGTTGTTGTAGATGACGGCTGCGAACTGGTTCTCGATGCAGCTCTGGCACTGCTGGTCGTCCTGGTCGCAGTACGTGGCGGCGCTAGCGAGGAACTGGTACTCGGCGTTCTCGATCGTCGCGTCATCGTCTCCGCCGCTCCCGCTGCTGCTCCCGTACGAGGAGTTCCCGGCGCTCACGTTGTTCACGGCGTGGCCCAGGCGGTAGTCCAGCGCCTCGTCGTACTTGGCGATCTGCGCGCACACGCCCATGGTGTTGACCATGCATCCAAACGCCTCGGTCGTGATGTCGAAGTTCAGGCAGTCGTAGCACGAGCGCTGGACTTGGCACATGCTGCTGTTCGACACGGACGGGTAGTACTCGCACGAGCCGTGCGTGCGCCGGTAGCCGTCGCCCTCGCTGCTGTCGTTGTTGTTGTTGCCGTCGTTGGCGCTCGGGGCTGACGCATTGTGCCCCATGTCCTGGTAGCTGTTGCTGTAGCTGTCGCCGCCGTTGTTGCCGAAGCTGTCGCCGCCGTCGTCGCTGTCGCCGTCGGTCGCTGCGTAGCTCACGACCGTGCCCTGCTCGGCCGACTCTTCGGTCGTTCCCGACGCCGCGGACGACGCCGTCGATGGCGGGAATGTGATCTCGTCTGCGTCCGACGCAGCCGTCGAGGACGACGACATGGTGCTTCTTATCTCGCCAGCCGCCGGGAGAGCCGCTCGCCGAGGGATAAGACACCTGTCTGTCTGCCTGCCTGCCTGCCTGCCTGCCTGCCTGCCTGCTTGCTTGTCGAAGGATCAGACGCCACTACAACGCGCTCGCTCCCTGAAGCCGATGTGCCGCTCGCTGCTTGAGCGTGAGGAGCAGTGGAGGCTGCCGCGAGCCGACGCGGCCGTCGCCGCCGATATCGCGAGCGAGGAGAAGAAGCTGCAGGCGGGGGAGACGCGTTTTGCCGTTTGGCGGCGAACACCGACCGTCGGACGCGCAGCGCCGCCGTGGTGGTGGTGTCAGCTAGCCGGACTTGTGTGGGTGTGGGCGGTTCGAGGGAGGAAAGGTCGGCGGCGCTGGCAGTCTGACTCTCCCGGTTCAATTCTCTCCGGAGCAGATGGCACGTTCTCCCGCTCCTTTCGTCCAAGAGGATCAGGCAGAGACGGGCCACATCGACCTAACCGCGCGTTGAACTCACCTAACCGCCTCAACACTCCAGCAGTCCATACTCGCATTTCGTCCAATCAGCCTGGCGAACTCAAATCCCTCTCCACTCTCGCTTTCGCGATGAACAGAATCGAAGGGTAAGGGCAGCACAAGCGCTACTTTCCTCGAATGCTTGCGTTCAGGATCCAAGAATGCATGCATCTTCGCCAAGCACCACACACTCCAGCCGAAAAGATAGCTCGCTGCGTCGAGTGGGGAGAGCGGGAGTCGGCAACCACAGCCTTGCATGCGAAAGCGCTCCAGGTTACCACGCTCGAGATTGCTCTGCCGCACTACCAGATGTTTCGATCTCCCTCTCATCACACGTTTGTCCGGCACAGGAAAAGCGTCGTGCTAAATCCATCCAGCTCGACGTATTTCTGCAGGTCTGCGAGGAGCTATTTCGGCGTATATGAAATTGGATAGGGAATGTCCCTTTGACAAATAGTACGTGTGATTGTTCCCATCTTGCTGCGGCAATAGTCCGCGCCAGAATACATGAGTTGAGGGAGAATATGAGGTATCAAGCCATCCAAATCACAAGAATCTCACTGACAGCAACATCACACGCATCGAGTGCTTCAGGTACTTGCGCGCTGACAGAGGAGGAGAGTTGGTGAGCTCGCCCAAAAATTCCGGACGCTCACCCAACCCACCCAAAACGACATTACGATTGTCACAGGTCGCTGTTTCTGCCGTGTCGGCGATACAGCCCTCTATATACTCTGCGCGATCGCCTTTCCGACAGGATCCCACCACGCCAGTGTGTGTTTGTGTGGCGCTTCGCCGCGGAAGTGGTCCGCCCACTTCTCATACATTTACCCATACAAACGCCGCCTGCCCTATTCGCACAACGAGAAAGGCAGCACGCCCGCCAAGCACGCAGCGCGGTTCGCATGGGCATGGCGGCCCCCTCGCGCGGCGACGGCCAGCGCGCGGGCGAAGGCGCGGCCGCCCGGGCCCCGCACCGCCGCCTCACGGCGCTCGATGCCTCCTCGTCGGCCTCAGGCAGCGCCAGCAGCTCCGCGGGCGCCGACGTGGTCGCGGTCGGCGCGTCCTCCGCCAGCGCCAGCGCCAGCTCCGCGGATGGCGACTTCCTCGTGAGCGACTACGGCAACGAGTCCGCGTCGGCGTCCAGCGACGCAGACCTCATGTACCGGCGCACGCAGGGCAGCTGCGCATTCTACCCCGTGAACGCCAGCGGCTGCCGCACGCCGCGCTCCTGCTTCGATTGCCTCAACTACGATGTCGCCCCCGAGCGCGCGGTACGTTCGCGGCCGTTAGGGCTCTCTCTTTCTCTCCGTATGTGCGTGTAGGTGTATGCGCCTCTCACTGGACTAACGAGCGAGTGGCGTGCTGCTGGAATCTCACGCGGACGGCAGGGCTGCATGGTGAACGAGCGCGGGCAGTGCGTGTCGGTCACGGGCAACTACACAGCGGCGAGGGACTACCGCTACGCGACGGCGGCCAACGCGAACGTGACGACGTCTGGCAGCGCATCGGGCGGCGGCGTGGACGTCGGCGCGACGCTGATATCTGGTCCTGGCGCCGAGTTCGTGGCTGCGAACGTCTCGTACTGCGCGGCGAGCGACGCCAAGTGCGCCGCCTGCCGCCGCGGCGTCTTCCTCGAGTTCTCGCCCGGCTCCATCACGCGCACGTCGCTCTTCTGCTTGGGCGACGACGGCTGCGTATGTGTCGCGCTGTGTGAGATGGACGACTGGGAGGCGCGCGTGGGCGGCACCAAGTGCTCGAACTCGACGGCGTCGGGGCAGGCGGGCAGCAGCGCGTCGTCTGACGGGAACTTGCTGGTGAACTCTGGCGACGGGGGAACGACGGACGAGTCCACGCGCGGGGGCTTTGGCGGCCGCGGGAGCGGCGCTGACACGGGCGAAGGCTTTGGGACGTTCTGGAGCGCGGCCAGCGGCGTCCTCGCCCTGCTCGCCCTCACGCTCGCGGTCGTCATGTACATGAGCAAACGGCACCGCCAGGCGCGCGCGCAGAGCCGAAGGGATCTTGGGACGCCGCAGGCTCCGACGCTCTCGCCGCGGAGGGACCAGGGACCTCCCGAGTCACTCCTGGCGTCGCTCCTGCGTCGGTTCGAGCACAGGCACTCGGTTCGGCGCGCGGACTCAGCCGAGGCATCAACCCAGCGGACGGACGCCGGGTCGACGGGCGGCGACGCGGCGAGCGACAGCAGCCGGTCGCTTCGGCTCTTCGGCTGGCAGGCGATGCGGCAGCAAGTGATCGAGAAGGAGACGCTGCACCCCGTCGTGGCCTCGAGCGGTATCCGGCGCGTGGCGATATCCGGCTGCCTCCCGCGCGATTCGGCCTCGTCCGGCGGCGATGCGGACTCCTCCGCGTGCGTGGCCTCTCCTCGATCGCTCCCTGGACTCGGCCGGTTCGACGAAGGGTCCGAGCGCTTGGTCCTGTTCGACGGCGACTCGAGGCGGCTCTCCATGTCGTCGCTGTCGTCGAGTGCGATCCTCTCGTCGCCTTCGAACGTGATCCCGTTCATGAGCGAGCGCGACGACGACGACATGGTCGGTCACGGCCACAGCCACGGCCACGGCCACAGCCACGGCCACGGAGACGGCGTCTGCTTCGAGGAGCTCGTGACGCCACCCGCGAGGTCGCCAATGCTCAAGTAGCCGAGTGCGCACGGCGACACGCCAAGAGCCGCTGCAGCAGAGCGGAGTCAAGCACAACCAACCAACTATTTATCGCAAGGGAGACTAGTTCGCACACACTCAAGCTACAAGTCTGGGTCGCGGCGAGCGTGCAACTGGCTCGGAGACAGCGGCCGGTACGCATCGCCCTCCTCCACGACGATGGCCGTGGTGTTGAGTGCCAAGCGGTCCGCCTGGCGCTCGAGTCCGCGGTCGTCGTTGTCACCGCCGCCATTGTTGCTGCCGCTGCTGTCGTCATCGCCGTCGCCGACGACGTGCGCTCCCTTGTTCCCGGGCACCGAGAGCGACGCGAGCTCGGACTGGATGAGCTGCTCGCGCATGGCCTTCCAGCCCTCCAAACTCAGCTGCGGACCCGAGGGCTCGCGCCTCGGCAGGCGCCGCGCGCGCAAGCGCTGCTCACGTTGCACGCTCGCGGGCGGCAGCGTCAGCGACTCGGGAGCGCACCTATTGAGTACCCAGCGCGTGGACACGGCGAGCAGCGCGAAGCAGAGGCAGACGGCGAGGCCAATACCACCGAACACGAGCGTGCGCGTCAAGCTGGTGCCGAACAAGGCGCAGAACTCGTCGCTGATGAGCGACTCGCGCGTCGGCTGTGTGCAGACGGCCAGACACACGCAGCCTCCCGTCCCGACGCACGCGGCATCGTTGGCGGGCGGGTCGTTGCTGTGTAGGTACGCGTCAATCCAGGCGGTGTTGCAGTCGTCGCAGACGCTGTCCCCCGGCGAGCAGTACGTCGCGCTCTGGGACGAGTACTCGGGTCCGTCGGCGCCGGTCGGCATGGTGGACAGACTCTCGCATGCGCCGGTGGCGAGATTGATGCCACACTGGCCGGTGCGAGGCGGCGGCGTCAGTCCAGAGCATCATTGCATGGAGCGAGCGAGGCGCGCACCGTGTCGCTGGCGAGAAGCACGTTGAGGCAGTCGAAGCACGAGCGCGGGCTGTAGCATTCGCCGCGCGCGTACCACGTGCACGAGTCGCCGGGGACCGTCGACATCTCCTTGGTGCCGACATCGTCTCCGCCGCTGCTGCCGCCTCCACCGCCGCCGCCGTCGCCACTGGCCGAGCTCGACGCCGAGGCGTTGTTGTTGATGGCCATAGCCCCCTCCCTCTTCTGCGTCGAGCGAGACCGGCAGCGGGCGTGGGGCGGGTTCGAATTTGAGTCGGAGAAGCGGAGAGCGAGGAGCGCGAAAAGACTTGAAGTGGGTATAGTCGCGCTGGCGGGCGAGCGGGATCGGACGCCTACGATCGAGTCGTAAAATATTGATTGTGGCTGCTCATCGCCGTGGCGAACTTCAAGACTGGTCGGATGAGAAGCAGCCCTACAAGAACCAGTATGAATGCACCCAATTGGCTCCTCCAAGATACATATAAGCGCCACCTGAGAACATGTAATACCGCTTTGCTTGCCTTCGACTGCAACGCCACCAGCTCGCCACGACACAGCCAATGCCTTGGACCCGGCGGTGCCTTCCTTGCCTCCAGCATCGCCAAGCAAGCGCTAGACGCTCTCACGTTTGCTGCGTCCTTGCCTGGACGCGGACCTCGTCGCTCTCGGCGGCGCCAGATAGCGCACGAGAGAGCTGTGGAGGCTGCGCCGCTGTATGTCGTCCCCGGTGCTTCTCCCTCTCGATGAGCTCCTCGCGCATGGACGACCACGCAGGCAGCGCCAGCGCTCGGTCGCCGCGAGCAGAAGCAGCAGCGGCAGCAGTTGTAGTGGTAGCACTCGCGCGGTGACCGCGTGCCTGTCGGAAGCGGTAGTGACGGAAGTAGTGCGCTTCGAGCGCTTCTCCACGCTGATCCTCGCCCGCTCGGCCGCCGTCGCTACGGCGCATGCGGCGCATAATGTGCTCCAGCGTCGGGTGCTCATGCTCGCGCGTCCACCGGCGCAGACACGCGGCAGCGAACAGCAAGACGACAGAGACGCAGCCGGCGATGCCGATGCCAGCCATGACGTGCGAGAAGACGCCGCCCATGATGACGCACTGGTCCGAGAGCACGTGGGCGGACCACTTGGGGTTGGTGCACACGGCCAGGCACACACAGCCGCCATCCCCGACGCACACGGAGGCGCTGGCGCGTGCGCGGCCAGTCGAGCGGAATTGCTCGAGCCACTCGTCGCGGCAGGCCGCGCACGTAGCGTCGTCGCTCGAGCAGTACGAGTACTCGGCCGCGCTGTAGTATTTTGTCGAGGAGCTGGAGTCGACCGAGGAGGCCGACACGCACAGCCCAAGCGTCGAGTCGAGCGCGCACTGCCGCGTCAAAGAGCACGAGAAAGAGGAGAGGGGGAGGGAGAGCGTTAGACGAGCGGGCGGAGCGTGAGTCCGTCGAGAGGTGACGCAGTGCTGCGGACCGAGTCGCCGCTGGCCAGCGCCACGTTGAGGCAGTCGGCGCACCCGCGAGGGGAAACACACGACTCGCCCGCATACCACGAGCACGAGTCGCCCGCGGATCCGCTAACAGCGTCGGCAGTCAAGGACGAGGCGGTCGAGGCGCTGGCAGACGACGGCGATACCGGCGGGGCTGCCAACACCGCGTCGCCAGAGCCGCCGGAGCCACTGCTGCTGCTGTTGTTGTTGTTGCTGCTGCTGCTGCTGCTGCTGCTGCTGCCGGATGTGGTCATGATGCCGGCCAGTCCCTCGGTGGCGGCGTTGAGACTGTCGTCGCTGCTGCCTGCTGCTTGCTGCCTTCTGCTACTGCACCTCTGCTCGGTCGGTCGGTCGGTCGCATGTCTATCGCTCTCTCGCTCTCTCTCTCTCTCTCCTCAAAGAAGGTGGAGATGGGGGCGTGGGGGGAGGAGAGGGAAAGTGGCGCCGGCTCAGCACCGCTGTCAATGGCGCGCTGCTTCCCTCGGCTCTCTGTTCACTCCAAGGCGCTCGGCGAGTGCGCGCAAGCACCGCGGCGATCTGTCAGCGACGAAGGCGAGCGCTCGCTTCGCCATGCAGCGACTGCCCGTAGTAAATATGTACTCGATGTACTCGACTGACCGCAGCTCGCACTCGAGTGGCGCGCTCGTCACGCCTGCCGAGCATTCATGCGGCTCGGAGACAGCGGGCGGTACGCGTCACCATGCTCGACGACGACTGCGGGACCACCCACCGCGGCCAGCATCGTCCCCATCACGGGCAACTCGTCCTGCTCCTCGAACGTCTGGGTCGCTTCCCCCATCACGGGCACCGACAATCTGGAAGGCGCGGCGGTAGATGCTGCTGGCGTCGGCGCGGTTGGCTCGTCCGCCGACTCGCACTGGGCGATGCCTGGCTCCCGAGAGAGTTGCGCGCGCTCCGAGTCGACGAGCTTCTGCTGGAGCGATTTCCACCCGTTCAGGTTGAGCAGCGGACCTGCGCGCGGCTCGCGGTGGGCGGTTTGATGAGCTGGGAGAGTCGGCGAGCATCCGACCCGCGCCGAGTCGTTAGTCAAGGCGGTAATGGCCAAGGAGAGCGAGCGAGAGAGGACGCACCTAGCTGTCGACGACGCCGAATCGTCATGAAGCGGCGCAGCAGCCAGATGAGGGCGTAACAGAAGAAGCCGACGCTGGCGCCGACGGCGATGGCGACCAGGATGCGCTCGGTGCTTGACAGCGACGAGCCCGAGCCTGAGGAGTCGTCTCCGGAGCAGTCCTGCTCGCTCAGGATGGTGGCGACGCGGTCCGTCACCTCGCACGCGGCCAGGCAGATGCAGCCGTCCTGACCCGTGCACACGTCCGAGCCGCTGACACTCGCGGACGACTTGCCGCTCCATCCGGCGATGCACGCCGCGCACGTCGTGTCGCTCGAGGCGCAGTACGAGTAGGAGCTCGACGGGTAGTACTTGTAGCTCGGAATGAAGTACGCCTGCGAGTTGACGTACGTCTCGTACTCGGAGCTGCCCACGCAGGCGCCGTCCGGGTCGATCGCGCACTGCAGCGGACGACGAGGTGACCGACGGTTAGACCAGGTTGGCTGCTTGCCGATCCACTAACGAAGCGCTGGCGAGCGTGCTCGAGGCGTCGAGACGCACCGAGTCGGACGAGATCAGCACGTTGAGGCAGTCGGCGCACGAGCGCGGACGCAGGCACTCCCCGTCGGCGTACCACGTGCACGAGTCGCCGGCGTTGGAGCTCTCGGTCTTGCTCACGACGCCGACCACATCTTGACTGCCCGACACCGACGCCGACGCCGCCAGGCTGCCGACCGAGCCGCTGGCGGTTGAGCTGTTGGTCGTCGACGCGGACGCCATGGCGACGCGGGCGGGCGGACGGACGGACGGACGGACGGACGGGCGGGCGGACGCAGCGGTAGGCTAGTCGAGCAATGGCGAGCGGGCGAGCGATTGGCCCGAGAAGCCCATGACCAGCGACAAGCTCTGATGACGACGCTTTTGTATGGGATAAAGTATACCGTGCGGAGTGGGATGCGCGTGGAAAGCGCGCTTATCTGTCCAACAGACGCGCTTACGGCCGCAGCAGGGGCGTGATAATCACCACGACCAACCTACCGCGCTCGCTTTCTTACAAGCCGTGAGGATGTGCTTGATGGCATTGGAATCGAGTTCTGACTGAACAGTGGGACGATTCTGGCGCGGTTCTAATCGTGGTGGGCCACATCAAATTTGTGTGGAGCGTTTGTGTGGAGCGTTTGTGTGGAGCGTTTGTGTGGAGCACTGGGCAGAACGGTCCGCTGCGATCTTATGCAGAGGCTTGGAGCTCATGCAGGCGCCGCCGCGCTAGCCAACGGCATCTCATGGGTCTAGACGCCACTGCGATGGCCCATGATCCATCGGCAGCCGTTGGGATCGTCACTCCTGATGTCGTCGTCGCTTGGCGATCGATCGACAGACTGAAGAGCTGCGCACGCATGCGTCTCCTCAGACGGATGCTGTCAAACTGATGACGCCAAGGCGAGCCGGTTGCCCGACACCACCTGGGCGTGGGGCTTCGACGATCTGTAACGGCCTCGAGTAAGAACACCCGCAAGGACCGCTAGTCGCGACACCTCCCTCCGTTTGATCGACGTGGAAAGGCACAATGAATAGCATTAGCGTCATTCGAACATCATACCGCCCTCGCATCCCTTTGTCAACACGCGGAGCGCTTCACCAATACTAGCGACTCAACTCAAACCGACTGCTCCGGCGGCCTTGACGCCGCCGTCCCAGACGCTGAAACGTTCGTCGCGTGGCTGGGAGCAGCAGCGGCAGCAGCAGTAGCAGCGGTCCGGTCGCCTGCCATGTTGCTTGGTGACATGGGCCGGTACCCGTCTCCGTGCTCAATAATAATCGCGGGTGCCTCGGTCGACAGCTCCTCTGCCTGCTGGACGGGTTGTGCCACGCCGCCGCCGCCAACGCCGCCGCCAACGCCGACGCCGCCGCCCTGGATCTCCGTGCGCTCCGTCTCGATGAGTTTCTCGCGCATCGACTTCCACCCGTCAAGCCCCAGCAGCGGACCGGTGCGCGGCCGCCGAGGTTCCGTCGCGCGCGGAGGACGGGTCAGATCCTCGCCTGACGTAACACAAGGCATCCCCACAGTATGAGCAAGCTGCTGGCGATGCCACTCTGCGTGCACAAGTGAAGACGAAGGAAAAGACGAGGGAGAGGCTCACCGTTCGCGGCGCGGTTCTGGTCCAACGTGCGGATATACCGCTTGACTCCGTAGGCGATGCCGAAGAAGAGCAGCGCAACCGAGATACCGACAGCCGCGGCGACGAGCACGCGCGTCATGGTGGACGACATGCCCGAGGCCACATACGCGCCACTACAGCCCTGCATGGACAGCACGGCCGCCTCGTAGTCGTCGACCTCGCACAGCGAGATGCAGACGCAGCCGTCCGAGCCCGAGCAGTAGGTCGCGTCCACGGACGAGTACGTCTCGCCCGCCCAGTTGGCTCGGCACCTGGCGCACCGCGCGTCGTCGGCGCTGCAGTATGTGTAGTTGCTGGACGGGAAGTACTTGTAGTTGGGCGTGTAGTAGTTGCGCTGGTCCACAAAGTCCTCGTACTCGCTCATGCTCACGCACTCGCCATACGGGTCGATCGCGCACTGCTCCGCGCGCACGCACGCACATGCCGGCCGCGTTAGCTCCAGCTAGCATCGTGGACAACCCGCGAAGGAGCGCGGGCGCACGCACCGAGTCGCTCTCGATCATCACGTTCAGGCAGTCGTAGCAGCTGCGCGGCGTGCCGCAGTCGTTGCCGCCGTACCACATGCACGTATCGGAAGGGGTCGAGCTCTTGGTCTTGGTCACCCCGCCGACGTCGACGCCGCTCGCCGAGGAGGTCGCCGAGGAGGTCGCCGAGGACGCGGCGCTGGCGGCGCTGGCGGCGCTGGCGGCGGCAGTCATGGTGGTCGCGCACTGCACTCGTGGAATGGCCAAGCCTCCAGTCGCTTGTTTGGCCTTTCGCCGACGTCAGTAAGATGGTAGACTTGGACAAAGTATGGAGCAGACCGCGAGAGAGGAGCTCTCCGATTTATCTCTGGCAAAGTATCAAGGCATTCTCTATCGTTCATGGGTGCACGTCTTCAGGGGGAGGGGTACTGTACGCCCATTCGCTCCCCGCGAGCTCGCTCGGACCAATCTATGAGCACTTATGCGTTTGCGGGGTCGACAAATACGAGTACACATACTTTGCATCAACTCATCAATATTGAATTAGGCATCCTATCCGTTTTACAGATGGCTCGACAAGGCGCTGACGCGCAACTGAACCCTAGAATCGAGTGAGGGGTAGGCTATGAGGATGATACGCCTAACGTAATGGAGTACTTGATCGATCCAAATCAGTACAGCTCGAATTGCTACATGTTGAGTTTTAGCAGAAGTTCGGGTCTGGGAAGTGGAGAGCAATGAGACATGCACAAAGAGACCGTTCGGCCAATCACGTCGGAGCACGAGACCAATTGCGAATAGCGTTCGATGCTTACCGTACCTTCAGTATCTGAAATCAATACCTGAGTGTCACACGCTCACGGTGATTGGCGAACTATCTCAAGAGGATAGCAGGAAGGAAATAGGGTGAATCCAGTATCGCACTTTTCCCTGCGCTTGCTCGCTGCTTTTGATCCCTGCCTGGGGATTTGCTGCAGTCTTCGTGTGGCGCATCCAAGCCTGGCCACGCTGCAGTCCGAGCGCCGTCGTTGCTGGATACTCTGCACGCTAGCTCCCTGATGAAAAACAGACGCGTAGCAGCCAGCAACTCGTTCCACAAATGGATCACAACTATAACAGCTTTCCAGTACTTCTCGAAAGGATGAAGGCACACACCAAGTCAGACGGATGGGATCATCTCGCAAAGTACTCGAATAAAAGCAAGGAGTAGAACATAGACGTGCCATGTTGCAAAACGATAAATGGCGTAAACAATCCATTCTAAATAAATGTCTGTGCCCCATGGGTACAGCCGTCATGAAGCCTCTCTCCGCAATGCCTCGTGGCGCCGGATCGGATCGGCGGCGCTCGGACGCACCGCCACGCTCGCTGCGCCGTCCCGATTGTCGCCGTCGTCCAGGATGCCCACCTGACTCAGCCGCCCGGTCGCCGTCGACACGGGCTGCTCGTTCTCAATGAGCTCCTCTCGCAGCGCCTTCCACGCTGGCAACTCCAGCTTTGCAGTCGGCAGCGACGAGGAGCGAGCCCGCGCGCGTCGCTCGCTCGCCCGCTGTCGATTCCTCTCAGTCTTCCACCGCTGACTTAACCAGGTGACGAAGAGGACGAGCAGCAGGACGCCCACGACCACGGCGAGCAGCACCATTCCGATCGTGGCAATCGGCACATCGATCATGAACGTGCTCGACGACTGGAGGCCAGTATTTCCACTGCTGCTGCTGCTGCTGCTGCTGCTGCTGCTGCTGCTGCTGATCGGCGTCGTTGATTCAGTCCACGCTTCATTGGTGCTTGCAGTCGTGTCGCTTTGGCTATAGCTGCTCGAACTAGTGCTGGCGCTGGGCAAAGCCTCCGATACGACGCAACCGTCCGATGGGAGAGTGTCGTTGTCTAGCTGGATGACAGATTCCAGTAGTGCGCGCGCGATCGCTTCCCAGCCCGAGGACTCGCATATCGACACGCAAACGCACCCGTCAGTGCCGGTGCAATATGCGGACGGATGCTGCAGCGAACTGCCTCCCAGACTCTCGAGGCAACTGAAGCACTGCGTGTCGGCGGCATCGCAGTAGTCGGCCGAAGATGCTGGGAAGTAGTTCTTGTCGCTGTTGACGCTGCTGCTGGAGGAGGAGGAGGAGGAAGAAGAAGATGATGATGATGAAGAAGAGGAGTTGCTTGACCGGCGGTAGTCGAGCGACGCGTCGTAAAGCGCCATACTCGTACAGATCCCCGACGCGTTCAGCGCGCAGTCCTACAGTCGCGGCGTCCACAGTCAAGTTGGCCGGCATCTAGTGGGTCCACGCAACAGTGTGATCCCGCCAGCAGTACCTCTCCGGCGGTGGGCGTGTCGTTCAGGCACTCGCGACACGAACGCGGCGCCACGTTGCACCCGTCGGGCGAGATTGCCGCCTTCCAGCTGCACGTCGATGTCTCCAGCATGGCTGTCTCCAGCAGCAGGGGAGCCTTCGAGTCGCAGACGTAGAGCGGTCGCGGGGACTTGGCGGGTTCGCTTGTGGCTGCCGCGCCATGGTCCGTCGACGACGGAGAGCTATGCGAGAGATTACGCCAAACTTGAAATGACGAATACGGACCCGACCCATACTTTATCCATGTGAAAATTGGCCGATATTGATTGTGCGTGGCGGCGCGTGACCAATCCAGCTCCAGCCGTAAACCGAGTGACGTACATGCATCACCGGCCTCGCCGCCTCTCTTCCTGCCCGTCTTCGCTCTCGGTCATTGGGACGTAAGCCGTCGCGCCTTCGGCTTCGGTCGCTGCCGTTGTCGCCGTCACTGCCTCTCCGCTCCTCTCGTCGGTCTCCTCCGTCGTTGGGGCGACCACGAACGTCGGTCGCTGCAGCTCGATAGCGGTGGACACCGGGAGCGGCGCCTCGCCGCTGCCGGTGCTTTGGAGTGCTCTCTGCTCTTGCTCGATCAGCTCCTCGCGGAACTTCTTCCAGCCCTCGAGACCAAGCAGTGGGCCGTTGGTCGGCGGGCGGTTGCGCCACGCCAAGGCGCGCGCTCGCGCCGCTCGTCGGGCTGCGCACTCACCCAACACGCGCAGAAGCAGTTGGTGAGACCGATGAGACCTCACTCGCTCGTCAGACAGCGCGGCAGTACGCGCGGCTTACCTCGACGTCCGCACCAGACGATCAAGACTGCGGGAACGGCCACACACAAGGCGACGACCAGGGCGATGAGCCGCAGCGACTTGGTCGCCATTTCCGAGATGGAAGTCACCTCATTGCCGCCATAGCCGCTGCCTATGGCGGCTGGCGAGTCACGGCTGGCGCCGCCGGCGCAAAGCATGTCCAGTACCGCCTCATTGTAGCGGGGCGACTCGCAGAAGGACACGCACACACAGCCATCAGCGCCGACGCAGAACGCCGAGGCGTCCTCCTCCCCCGAGAAAGCAGCCGCGAAGACCGAGGAGTCCCGACAGGCTTGGCACGTCGCGTCGTCGGACTCGCAGTACGTTGTGTTGCTAGACGGGAAGAAATGCGGCGCGTGTGCGCTCGCATTCAGTCGGTAGTCTCTCGAGAAGACGTACGCGTCCGCGGTCGTGCACAGTCCTCCTGGAGTGATGGCGCACTCCTAACCATGATAAATCAGCACGGACAGTCAGCGGTTCGGCTCGAACGCACGCGGCAGCGGCTCGACGCGCTTGCGTACAGCTCCACTAGCGAGTGGCGTGTTGAGGCAGTCGTAGCACGACCGAGGGGTCCAGCACGAGGCAAGCGCGCCTGTGTTGGAGCTCCCATCGACCGCCCACAAGCACTCGTTGTCGCCCGTGAGTGATTCCCGCCAGCTCTGCTCACCGTCGGCCGCGCCGACTGCGACATCAACTCCTGCAGCGGATGCGTCCACCGTGCAGTCGCTGGCGTTGAATGGCTCGGCGCTGAGAACCGCGGGCAGCAGCAGCGCCGCTGTGGCGTTCCACGCGTCGGGCTCGCACGCGCGCAGACACACACATCCGGACGCCCCAAAGCACAGGCTGCTCGTGGCGTTCGCGCCGCGAAGGCACGCGCTGCAGTCGTTGTCGTCGGCGGCGCAGTAGTCGTAGCTGGAAGCAAGCAGAGTCGGCAGGTCCATCGGAATGATCGATCCGTTGCTGGCGGCAATCACAGGAGCCGACCACGCGTCCTCGGAGTCGGCGGAGAAGCCGGCGACGACGCACATACCGCTCAGCGGCAGCAGTTCGCATTCCTGCGAGATCAGCCAGCAGCAGACGCGCACCGGTAAGCGGAGAGTGGTCTACGGGGCAGCGAAGTGCGCGCGGGGCGACGCACCTCGCCGCCAGAGGGCGAAGCGTTCAGGCACTCGGCGCAGGAGCGCGCGACGGGCTCGCACTGTCCTGACGGCAGCTTCCACCCGCACGCCGCGACTTCCGAGCGGCTCGTTGGTGCCATGGCGAGCGGGGCGGCCGGCGCGGAGCTGCGCTCGACACGCAGGCGCTTGGGGACTGCGAACGCGTTGGACTCCCTCGCACGCAGGCAGTGGCTCTGGGTGTCATCCATTTCGAAGGTTTTCGCGCAATTTTTGCGTTTCGAAGCTCATCTCAATACGGTAAATGCCGACTAACCAATCGGCGCGGCGGATTTGTGCCCGTATTACGCAGTATTACTCCACACGAACAGCGAGTCCGTTTGGGGCGTGAAGTAATACACGTAATCCACGTCAGAGAGTGACACGCTTGACGTGGGACAAAGAGACTCATATTCGAAATCATGCTGGATGTGCCAAGCCGAACAGTCAGCTTCAATGTGCCAGAAAAACGTGCGTCGGCGAGTTTGTTTTTCGATGGATTCCCAAATCTTCAAGCAAACTCGCCAGGTTCAGCGCTACTTCAGTGCTATTCTCGCTCAAAAACGGAGAAGCACTGACTTCTATGATTCTACTTCAACGCCGGCGACTCGACAGGTGCGTCCGAGCCGCCGTGTACATGCGGCTCCCAGCCATCGCCGCGGGCCGCCTCGCGCTCGTGCTCGCTCATGCGGAAGCTCCGCTGCGAGCTGCTCGCGCGGTCCCTGCCGTGCTCGTCCGTTAGTACGGCGATCGGCGTGCTCGTGGGCGTCGTCAGGTAGAAGCAGCCGGGCGAGTCGTAGGGCGGCGCGTCGACGGTCTCGGCCGTCTCGCGCGCGATGAGCTCGTCGCGGCGCTCCTTCCAGGCCGTCAGCGCCAGCGGCGGCCCGAACTTGGGCGGCCGCGGCTCGCGCGACCGATCCGCCGGCGGTCCTCTCGCCTCGGTCCGCGCTGCGTCCGCGTCCGTGCGCGCGAGCAGGCGAGGCGTTAGCAGCGGCCGGGGGTAGGCGGCGAGGGGCGACTCGTACCTCTGCGCCAGAGCCAGAGTGAGAGCGAGACGAGCATGAGCGCGCTGGCTGCGATGGCGTACGCCACGATGAGCATGGACTGGCTGCTCTCGGCGTCGGCGGCGGCGCTGCTCGCGGCGCTCACCGGTCCGTCGCACATGCGCGACCGGACGAGCTCGCCGTAGTCGCGCGACTCGCAGAAGCCGACACAGACGCAGCCGCGCTCGCCGACGCAGAACTGCGACGCGTGGATGCGGCCGCTGTCGGACACGACGAACGGCCCGCGCGCGCACGCAGCGCACGTGGCGTCCGAGGGCTCGCAGTACGTCGAGTTGCGCGACGGGAAGTAGTGCTTGGCGCTCACGCTGCCGTTCAGCCGGAAGTCCCTCGCCCACTCGTACGCGTCCATGGTCGAGCAGTACCCCTGCGGCGTGATCGTGCACTCCTGTCGGTCAGCCACCGCCGCCGCCGCGACCGTAGCAGTAGGATCAGCACCAGCAGCAGTGAGTCTCTCTCTCTTTCTCTTTCTCTCTCGACTGGCGCCGCCCGCCTCGAGGCGCACGCGCAGGTACCTGTCCGCTCTCGAGCGCGACGTTGAGGCACTCGTAACACGAGCGCGGCCGCGAGCACTGGTCCTCGGCGGCCTCGTGCCACATGCACGCGTTGTCGCTCGCCCGCCCGCTCTTGGGCGGCGGGTACGGCCCCATCAGCGGCTCGCGCGGCTCGCTCCGCGTCGACGCGCAGTCGCTCGCGGCGCTGCCGTCGTCGCCAAGACCGCCGCCAATGCTGCGTGGCTGTCCGTCCAGCAGCCGCGAGAGCAGCAGCGTCGCCGTCGCGTCCCGCGCCTCGGCGTCGCGCTCGCACACGCCGACGCACACGCAGCCGTCCGCGCCGGTGCACACGGCGCCGGACGCGCGCGTCTGTGCGAGGCAGGCCGCGCACGCGCCGTCCTCGGCGCCGCAGTACGTCGACGCGTTGGACAGCAGCGGCTCGGCGGCGGTGCGCACGCCCGAGAAGAGCGGCGTGCCGCTCGTGACGGCCGCCGCGGGCACGCAGAGCCCGCTGAGAGGAGACAAGGCGCACACCTGCCGCGCTCGCGCATTAGTCCGTCCGTCCGTCCGTCCGTCCGTCCGCTCATCCGCCCGCCGACGAGGGCGAGCGACCCACGCGCGCCTACCTCGCCAGTGTCCAGCGGCTCGTTGAGGCACTCGCGACACGACCGCGGCTCGACCGCGCAGGCCTCGGCGCTCGCGTCCGCCACCTCGCGCCGGTAGCTGCAGCGAGACGCCATGCTGCTCGAGCGCTCCACTGCTCGCGCGTTCGGCACTTGAGCCGCCGGCGAGGTGAGCACCCCGTCGCCGGCGCCAGATCGGGCCGGTGGCGCCTCGCTGGGTCGCGCCTCGGAGCTGAACCGACTGCGGCGCACTCTCCGCCAGTGCAGGCAGGCGGGAAGGCGGGCAGGCGGGCAGGCGGGCAGACACTCGCTTGAGGCGCCGGACAAGTAGCCGGCGACAGGCGTTCGCAACTCGCCACGCTCTTGGCTTAAATTATCGCATTCTCCCGCGGTCCCTTGGTCGGACCCGCGGCCGCACTTGGCTCCCACGCGCCGAGCGACTCGGCGCGGCATGGCGCCGGCGCGGGCCGTCAGCTGCTGCTGCGGCGCGTCCGGCTGGGCGACAGCGGCCGGAAGCCCTCGCCGTCCGCGACGATGATGCGCGGCGCGTCCTCGGCGCTCTCGCGCAGCCGGTGCGTCGCCGCCGGCGCCTCGGCGTCCTCCGCGCCGTCGTCGCCGGCGGCGAAGTCGCTGTCGATCTCGTCCTCGTCGCACTCGTCGCCCTCGAGCGCGAACTGCGCGCGCTCCGAGTGGATGACCGTGGCGCGCTGCTGCTTCCAGGCCGCCAGCTCGAGCCCGAGTCCGACGGTCGGCGGCCGCCGCGGCTGCATGCGCTGCGCGGCCTGCGCCTCCCAGTACGCGCGTCGCCCTGCAGCCGCGCGCGCACACACAAACGCACGAGGGTCGGCAGCGGTTAGCGCCCGCGATGGTCCGCCCAGTCGGCGGCGGCCTGGCGGAGAGGCAGACACACGTACGGTGCTTGCGGAGCATGGTCACGCCCTGCATCACGGCCGAGAAGAGCAGGACGCAGCCGACCATGGCGATGGCGACGACGCCCACGGTGGGTATCCGCGTGCCGGACGCGTCGGCCGCGCGCCGCGAGCTCGCGTCGCAGGCCTCGGCCGAGACGACCGCCGACCAGTTGGCCGCCTCGCAGAAGGCCACGCACACGCAGTCGCCCGCGCCGAGGCAGTAGGCCGTGCGGTTGTGCTCGCCGGCCGCGGCGCTCGCGAACGCGGGCGAGCTCTCGCGGCACGCAACGCACACGGGGTCGTCCGCCTCGCAGTAGCTCGTGTTGGTGGACGGGAAGTAGTGCGCGCCGCTCGTGTTGGACAGCACGCGCCGGTAGTCGTACGCGTAGCGGTAGGCGCGTATGGACGAGCAGTAGCCCGCCGGCGTGATCGTGCAGGCCTCGCCGCTGTAGAGCGCCGTGTTGAGGCAGTCGTAGCACGACCGCGGCGTCTCGCAGTACGTCGAGTTCTGGTACCAGCGGCAGGCGTCGTCGCTCGCGTACACGTCCTTGTCGGCGGCCGAGCCGTCGCCCGAGCTGTCGCCCGAGCCCGTCGTGTACTCGTACGAGGCGTTAGCAGCTACGGGACAGGCATTGGCGGCCGCGGCGCCGTCCGCCGCCAGCAGCTCGCGGAGCTGCTGCAGCGTGTCGTTGCGCCACTCGTCCGCCTCGCAGATGGCCACGCAGACGCAGTTGTCGACGCCCTCGCAGTAGAGCGACGGGTTGCGGTTGCCGACCGTGAAGGAGGACTCGCGGCAGGTGCTGCAGACCGCGTCGTCCGCCTCGCAGTACGTCGTGTTGGTCTCGGGGAAGTAGTTGTAGTGGATCGGGTAGGCGCCAGACGGCGCGCTCCGCCGGTAGTCCAGGCTCCAGTCGTACGCCGACAGCTCGCGGCAGAGCCCGAGCGGCGTCAGCACGCACTCCTCGCCGCTGGCCAGCGGCGTGTTGAGGCAGTCGTAGCACGAGCGCGGCTCCAGGTAGCACTCACCGTCGGCGTCCACGACCTGCTGGTAGCTGCAGTTCGTCGCCGGCAGCACGGTCTTGTCGCCGACGACCGTCGCGCCCGCCAGCGATGCCGACGACGACGAGGACGACGCGGAAGAGGAGGAGGAGGGAGAAGAGGCCATGGACCTGGCGCCGGCGCGTCGAACGCGATATGTGCGGCTCCGCGCCGCGGAATGCGCCGCCGCGGCCGTGTGCTGCGCGCTCGACGCGCTCGAGCGGCGCAGCTGAATCATACAGTCGACCCCCAGTTTTCCGAGACGAGGAGCGGATGAAATGAGAAGAGGTATAAGGGTTTGAGGGCATCGGCGCGCGGCGTGCAGTTGGCTTGTTTACTTTAGTGTATGATTTCAAGCAAAGTATACGAATCCATGATGCTTTGAAGCGCGGCCTTGGGCTCTCTATCATTTGCTGAACACCTCTGGACACGCAGCGGAGGTTTACCGTGAGGATCCGTTGATTTTGTCGGTTTTCTTCGCGCGGCTGGACTGGCGAGATTGACGTCCCTAGCGGACCCAAGTCAAAAGGATGCGACGAGGTCGATGCTGCCACGTGATGACCGACAAGCAGAGAGTACCGTTGGTGAGCTCAAAAGTACGTTCATCTGCCGCTCGCGCTGCTGCTGCTGCTGCTGCTCAGAGAGCTGCTGCACTGCCTGCTGGATCCTCCGGTGATTTGTTCGCACCAGCATGCATGCATGCGTCGAGCACACGCTTCACGACTGACCCGACGCGGCTGCCGCCCAGTGCACTGCTGCATCGCTTCTCCTTCTCCTTCTCCCTCCTCCTCTTCTCCTCCGTGCGCAAGAGCGCAGTCGTCCAGACGGTCAGCCCCATATGCCACGGCGCGGCGTGCGTGTCAGTTCTCGGACAGAAGCGATCGGACCCGTCCCGGTCTCCGTGCCGCACGCTACCCGCTCTCGCGATCTGCGCACGCAAGCACCAGAACGGCTGCGCGCGGCGCTCCTGCGGCGATCCGAGGTCAGCAGCGACCGATGTGATAACGCGCGCGCGCGTGTGAAGGAGGCCCCAGGACTGGGCGAACGGTCACAGAGACCGTGACAAGCTGGACAGCGGTGCCCCTTGCGACCGTGAGTCCGTGCGGATGGTGGCGACGGCCGCACTCGGTTCTTGGGATCAGCATGACTCGCGTCGGCCGCCTCAATCGGGCCGCGATCGGCTCCACGCCACCGCCTTGGCGCTCCAACGCACGCCGCGGCAGGCGGAACTCTCTCGAGCCATGCCTGCGACGCGCGCACAGACAGCGCAGGGCAGGAGGATTGACTGGTGTTCGCCACACCATCGTGGCCTGGGTGCGCTCTTCGATCAGACGGTCCAGTGATGTTCAGTGTCCCTTCCGGCAAAGGTGTGGCTCAGAGACACTGAGGATTGTATGGCTGATGCCGCCGCGTGGTGATCGCGGACAGGTGGCGAACATGGACACCGACGGCTGCTACTTTTCGCCATCTGGTGGCATGCGTGCCGACTTCTAGGGTACAGCCTCTCATCTGTCATGTCCGTCGCGCTTCAGTGCGAGCGCTTCTCCAAGCCACTCTCGGCCAAAACCTGCGAACAGTCCGCTGCCCTCCACCGCGCGCGCTCGGATCCATTGTCTTGATCTGCGCGCACTCGATGCATCATGGCGTGGCGCACACTGTCGCGCGCTTGTTCTGTCGAAAGGAAAGCCGTGCCACGACCAGCCGATCGCTGAACCGCCATGCCGAGATGAAAGCAGCCGTCTCACCTCGGCTTTCTCGCGCCAGCGCACAGCGCGTTCGTCGCTCAGCTTTGTCTAGTGCATTGTATTCCGAACCGTACACCTTCCGCGAATCCACGCTGTATGCCGAATCATAGGTTCGACCATGAGTTGGCGGCCATGTGGCGTCGGCGCTTCAGCAGCTTATCCCCTCAGTATTCAGCACAACGCAGACCGGCGGCGGACTGTCCCGCCTTCCCTGTCACTCCCAGACTTGCCCTCCAGCACGCACTTGGTTGCTGCTTCCGCACTCCCGAAGGACAAGCCATGGTGTCGTCACTCCCCCTCGCCGCGCCGCTCCTAGCGCTGCTGCCGGCGCTCGCGCTCGCGGACGAGTACTTCACGGGCGACGGCACGGCGTACACGCTCGGCGCGCTCAGCGCTGGCAATTGCAACATGATGATGAGCGGCTTCTCGCTCGCGTCGACCAACTACGCGGCGATCAACAGCGAGCAGTGGAGCAACCTGGCCAACTGCGGCCGCTGCGCCGAGGTCTCGTGCGCCGACGACAAGTGCGCCGACCAGTCCACGTCTGTCGTCGTGCAGATCCTGGACCAGTGCCCCGAGTGCTCGTACGGCGATCTGGACCTGTCGCCGAGTGTCTTCGAGACGATCACGGGCTCCTCGCCCGCGCGCTACTCGATCAAGTGGAAGTTCGTCGACTGCCCCATCTCCGGAAACGTCAACGTCTGCCTTAAGAGCGGTAGCAACGCCTACTGGACGGCCATTCAGCCCGCCAACGTGCGCACAGGCGTCACCAGCCTCTCGATCAACGGCGCGACCACGACTATGCTCGGCTCAGCCTACTACTACCTGCTAGATGGCAAGAGCACGTCGCAGACGGACCTCAGCTCCGTCACGGTCTCGATGACGGACGTGAACGGCCAGACGATCGAGGAGACCGTGTCGCTGTCGGCCGGCGAATGCACAGAGGGCAGCGCACAGTTCTCCGCCTCTTCTGGGAGCAGCTCCTCAACGACGTACACTAGCACCCAGCAGACTCCAGCGCCGACAACCGCAGCTCCCACGTCGGCTCCGGCCTCAACAACTCCTGCTCCGACTACTCAAACACCAGCGCCGACGACTGAGGCACCAACTCCGACGACCGAAGCGCCAACTACGGCGCCCGTGACGCAGACGCCGGAGCCTACGTCTTCCTCTTCCTCTCAAGAGTCGGTGAGTCCCACCACCACTGCTTCCGCCTACACCCCAGCGCCGGATACGGACTCACCTGCTCCCTCTCTATCGCCCGCTACATCGACACCCACGCCCACGCCTACGTCCACACCCATTTCCACGCCGGTACCGACGCAGTCGGAAACTCAAAGTGAGGAGGACAACGCGGGAGTGAGCTCCAGTCCCAACGTCACCTCTCAGGCGACGCCGGTCCCGACAACCAAGACACCGACAACTCACTCCAGCAGCGTTGGCAGCGATGCAGACAGCGCGGCGACGAACACTCCGACGTCGACCCCGTCCGCGAATCAGGACTCGCAAACAGTCTCGGCACCTTCTACGTCAAACTCCGACGGGGCTCAAGAAGCCAACACGCAAGCCGACGACTCGAGCAGCTCTCCGTTCGTGGTGATTGGCTCTGTCGGCGGCGCGCTCGCTGCAGTCGTCGTGGCAGTGATCGCCATCGTGGCGGTCCAGAAGAAGAAGAAGGCGCTGAACGAGCAGAAGGCTGGCGAGTACGACGACACGATGATAACGCGGTCATTCGACCTGCAGCGTATGTCGACGCCTGGCCAGGTGCCGGTTGAGCGCCACAGCGAGGTGCGCCAAGACTTCGCCATTCTTTGAGCGACGCGAGAGACATGGGATGGCGTTGTCGTGGCTATGGGTTGTCGTATTGGAGTGTTGGGGGTAATGTAGTGTGGCTTGGAGTATCTCGTCGACCCAGCAGAAGTCCGTCGTTGGTCTTCCTGGCTTGCTTATGCTAGACCCCGCTCTTGAAGCAAGAAATCTAGTCGGAGCTCTTGACCAGGGCCACGCACGTCGTCTCGACTCTCTGCAGCTATGCCTTCTCCAGCGCGGGACTCTACTGCTTGAGGGAGTATAGCGCTCTGCCCCGCGCTCTCCGCCACCGACGTCCTGCAGCGCTATTTCGGCCTGCGCAACCTCCCCTACGTGCCCTCCTCTGCCTGTGCGGCGCTTGTCCACGACGCCCATTCGGGCTGCGTAGCTCTGCGCGCGTCGCAGAGGCGAGCACCACCGCGCTCTTATCCGGTCATGGCGTAGATAAGACGCCAGGCCGCCGCCACTCACGACCGCGCCACGCAGACCAGCTGTTCGCGGCGCGGATTCGATTGTTGCATGGTGTCAAACCGGCAGATGTGCGGCGTCAAGCTGTCAAACGTTCGTGCGGCACGAGGCTGCAGCCGACGTGGACGAGGTCGACGACCACGCAGCGCGCCGTCTCGCCGTCCTGCGTTCGCTGAAAGCAGGCCGCGCGTGCCTCTTCCGCTGCGCAGAGCGCTTCTTTGTGGCCCTCCGAGGCGACGAGCGGCGGCCCCGCCAGGCCAAGCGCGAGCATACCACTCGACTCGTCGTCGTCCGCCGGCTTTGAAGCACTAGGACATTCAACAATGAGGCGGCATTCATTGCACCGGTCTGCGTACCCAGTGTCGGATCAAAGTGTGCTTGCAGCCAATGGCGTGCGACTGGCATACTCGAGCCAAGTCAATCTGGTTCAGCACATGTCATATTCCATCTTTCCTCTTCCGTCACGCCATCTGGTTTCTGCGCACACAGAATGAAGCCTGCGACCGTTGGTCGTTTCGCGTCCTCGTCCCATACAGTACACTTCGCATGACACATTCGCAGCGGTTTCAGCTTGCTCCCAGTCGCTGATCGCTCTCGGGGGGTCCATTCGTCCGGTTCATTTCCAAATCTGCAGCGTCGAGACCTTCTCTTCCAACTCCAAGTCGAGCGCGGCAACGATGGTGGGGCGATCTCTCGTGGCGGCGACGGCGCTCGTGGTGCTCGCTAGGGACGTGGTCAGCGCCGACGAGTACTTCACGGGCGACGGCACGGCATACACGTTGGGCGAGGTGAGCTCGGGCAACTGCAACTTCATGTCGGCGATCAGCACGGCCTCGACCAACTACGCGGCGCTCAACCAGGAGCAATGGGACAGCCTGGCCAACTGCGGCCGCTGCGCCGAGGTCTCGTGCATCGACGATGCCTGCGCCGATCAGAACACGACCGAGGTCGTACAGATCCTCGACCGCTGCCCCGAATGCTCGTACGGCGACCTGGACCTGTCGCCGACCGTGTTCACGTCCATCACAGGCTCGGATCCGAGCCGGCTGACCATCCAGTGGGGCTTCGTCGACTGCCCGAGCCCGGGCACGATCCAGTTGTGCCTCAAGGATGGTAGCAGCGCCTACTGGGTAGCTGTGCAGCCCACCAACTTCGTCATCGGAGTCGAGAGCCTCACGATTAACGGTGCCTCGACGACCATGCTGGACGGTGCCTACTACTTCGTCGACCAGTCCGGCGACGTCGACCTCACGGCGGTGGACGTATCGATCACATCGATCAACGGCGATGTTGTCGAGGGAACCTATTCGCTCACTGCCAGTTCGTGCACTGACACGGGTGATCAGTTCCCGAGCAGCGGCTCTGACAGCGGCTCTGAAACGAGCGCGCCGTCAACGACGACGAGCGAGAGTGGCGACGAGTACGACGAGACAGATGATTCAGCGGGCTCTACCACTACGGAGGCTCCTGTCACGACCACGGAGGCTCCTGCCACGACCACGGAGGCTCCTGCCGCGACCACGGAGGCTCCTGCTACAACTACGGAGGCTCCTGCTACGACCACTGCTGCGCCTACGTCCTCGGACACGACGTCCAAGTGCCGCGTCCGGTCGTCCAGCTAAGCTTCCGCTCTCGTGTTATCTTGGCTGTAAGAGTGCAAATGACTGTTCATGTTGCCTAACCAATCAAAGTTGCGTGACCGCAACTTTATCGACTGAACCGAATACATGGCTACAGAGTTCGGTTCGTTTACTTCGCATCGAGAATAGTTTACTCCGATCCAGCCTTTCTTGACAGCGACGCGGATAAATCAAACCTATGTCGGCCAGCGAGAACATCGTGAGTGAGTCCTCTGCAGCTTCTTTCATAATGAAAATACACAGAGAGAGAGAGAGAGAGAGAGCAATGATACACTGCTGTATACGCAGAGCGAGCTCCCCATCCACTGCCGATCTTGGGCCACAGTTCCCATCCTGTCATGCCTGCAACGGCAGCACGGACGCGGCGCGATGTGAGCGCTGATTGCACACCTTCGAGCCTCCGCGGCACGCATATTGAAAGATCTAAGCAGTCTGTGCTCTCTCTTTCAAATCAGGGCGGACCGGCCGCTCGATTGCGAGTCTGAATCTGTGGCGTGCGCCTTCCAGTTCCGATCCGACAGACGCCAACGCGTTCCTTGAGGATGTGGACTTCCTCGCACAAAGCTGAGTACACCCGACTGACACCAAGGCATGGCGAGTGTCGAACAGCACAACACACTTCTCATCGAGCTGCTCACTTTCAAACTCTCCTCGGGCCTCGCTTCGCCTTCCCCAGTCTCGACGCCCCCTAGTATCCGTCTGCTTACCTCGGATATGGCGCGGCTCCTCGCTGCCGTCGCTATCACCTTGGCGTCGATCGCTGTCTCGCCCGCCGACGCGGTCACGTATTACACGGGCGACGGCACAACCTATGGACTCGGCAGCGTCAGCTCTGGCAATTGCAACTTTATGTCGGCGATCAGCACGGCGGCGACCAACTACGTGGCCATGAACCAGGCGCAATGGGACAGCCTTGGCGCATGCGGCCGCTGCGTCGAGGTTTCATGCGTTGACAGTAAGTGCGCGGCCACCAAGAGCGTCAAGCGTACGCTACAGGTACTCGACCGCTGTCCCGAGTGCTCGTATGGCGACCTGGATATGCCTCCATCCATTTTCAAGGAGTTGACTGGGTCGTCGCCGAGCCGTTACAAGGTGCAATGGCGCTTCGTGGACTGCCCAAGTCCGGGGACCATCAAGGTGTGCCTCAAGGAGGGCAGCAACCCCTGGTGGGTCGCCGTGCAGCCCACCAACTACCTCACCGGCGTCAAGAGTGTGACGGTGAACGGCAAGAACACAGCCATGCTGGACGGCGCGTACTACTTCGTGCTGACGAGCGCGAGCGAGATCGACTTGTCGGCTGTGACGGTGGCCATCACGTCCATCTACGGCGATGTGGTGCAGACCAAGCTTGCACTGTCGGTCGGCAAGTGCACCGACACGAAGAAGCAATTCACGACGCACACGAGCCGCCGGATGCTCGAGAGCAACGCCACTGCCAGTGCGTTCGAGGAGGCGGAGTGAGGAAGGGTTCGCCGTGGCTCTGTTGCTTCAATTCGTTTTGTTGCCAAAACGCTCCTGAGCGAGATTCGAGGTCGCCTTTGGGCGCCGTAAGCTGTTTGCGCACCTATCCTTTCTACCAACAAAAACTAGATTTCCACCGCTCGCTTCGCAAGCGCGCCTACCTACTGGCTACTACCTAGAATACGGGCTGGACCGTGTGAGCAGGTTCGAGCCGAAACTCCCGGACTCACGCTTTCTCGTTCTTTACCAACTTCTTCAACCGCGTTGCAAGTACTCCGGTCTTGGTCGCTGTTCGAGCAGCTCCGTTGCCACGTACAGGATGTTCAGCGAGGCGTTCGCGTCACGATCCCAGAAACTCTTGCAGCCACTGGTTTGACAGTGCAAAACGTTTCGGGATGTGGCTTTGCCATTCGGTTTGCCGTTCACGATCTTCGGGAAGGCGACATCTTCGAGATCTTTGTGACAGTAATAGCATCGCTTGCTTGTCCGAAATTCATCGGTCGAACGAACAGTAGCGCGCT
>JAADYC010000139.1:0-35802 GCA_023338135.1 Phytopythium kandeliae | reverse complement strand
TTCACTGTCTTTGACGACCAGATCGAGGCGGAGCGAGGCAGCCAGGATGGTGGTATGATTGGTAAATGCGGGGTCTTCTTGCACGAGCTCGTCGAGGGGAATCGAATCAAGGGTTGGCGACAGCTTTCTGACAATGACAATCGAGCAGTTGGGGAGATTTCAATCCTCATTGAGTGGTCGAATCCGTTTCCGATCCTCGCTGTTGGGTCCAATAATCACGGGAGGGGAGTGAACGAGCGAACAGCAGATCTGCACGTTCTTGATCTTGACCAGCAGCATAGTATCCTGCAGGCGTTCTCCTCGTGTTTGAACGGAAGAGTGAATTATCGGCAGTTTCTTCATTACGCCTCGCCGCCAGAAGAGCTGGAGCTGCTCACGTCCAAAGTTAAAGAGCGTCTGGAAGCGGTGCTTGATGATAATTGTGACCAGAGTAAGAGCTCGCAGGCTGTAGCAGATCTGCTTGTACCCAACCAAAACAAAATGGGTAGCCACCACCCAGAGAGTTTAATCGAGGTCCAGCGCCTTTCCTCGACGATGGATACATTCGGTATTGCTCTTTCGGAGAGCGAAACCGGGTGTCTGCGCAAATACTTCGCGGCTCCGAAGCAAGAATTGATGCTCCCGAACTTGGGCGGAAAGCTCAAGGATGATGTGGCCCTTGGGTACCTGCTAATGCACATCAACCCCCGTCGGAGTTGTCGCGATCGTCTATTGCAGCACAAACTGCGACATACCTTGCGGGCGTTCGCGAAGAAGAAAGCAACTGCAACCAGTGCTGATCCGGAACAAGTGTTTAGGCGCTTCGACGAGAGCGGAGATGGTTATATTTCCCGCGCTGAGTTCCGCCGAGCCCTGTCAGTGCTCGGGTTTGAGCTCCAAAACACAGAAGAAGAATACCGGAATATCGTGGAGACGAGGGTTCAGCCTCTACCAGTATTGCCGTCCTCCGAGAAAACTTCAGAGAAAAAGCACAGACAACTCGCTACGACGGATCTCGTAGAAGATGGGGTGTTGCTACTCGATGCAAGCCAACACGACCGCTCGGGCACAACAATAGGGATGGCGTCGCTATTGGATGGTCAGCTACCAGCCTCCAATGAATCTCAAGTCGGTCCCGCTGCACAGTCCAAGCCTCCATTCGCGAAGTCGAAGTCGTTTACGTCAGCGGCGGATGAATTTCAGCGTCGAAAGCAAGTGTTCACAGACCGAATGAAGGCAATTGCGTCCGCGAGCAGCAAAAGCCTTATCTACGAGCAGATCGAAAAGAAGCAGCTCGAACAGCGGCGACAACTGGAGGCGACAGTGACGGTGCAGCCCAGACCCGTTGATACACGTGCGATGGACCAGCGACTTGATCGCTTCCATCGACAACAGGCCGCAGCTCGGACGCTGCAGAAACAATACCGTCTTTACAAGAATGTCGCCTCTCGCGCTACGGGAGATATAATCGAGAGCGACTTACTGTTGAGGAAAGTGCTCAAGAAGTGGTCAACAAGTGAACTAAAAACGTGGACGGAGGAGGTCGTTAGTTTGATTGAGAACCAGGTTCCAGAAGCACGCAAGTCCAAGACAATCTCAAGGAAGCAATTTGGGTTCTTCCTCTCCAAGGTGCCACGATTGGCCCTCCCGGCATCATTACTACGGCAATTGATGGAGTATTTCTCGATCAAGAAGCCAGGCTCCACTCCTGCTGTCGTCGTGGCTTATCGCCCCCTGCTCAAATTCATCAAGACGACGTTGACTGACGATGCGGAGAGAGAGAAACTGCGCCAGCCGTCCTTGTGGAAGGTGCTTCATTCAATCGGAGTGGACACCTCTCACGCCCTTGATACGTTTATAGCAGTCGGTGACATGCAAGGCACTGGACTCACGCCATTCCGCAAGTTCCGCGACGCGCTACTCCGACTGGGAGTTCAACTCTCTCCCAAGGATCTACGACTTCTCATTCTCATGTTCGATGTGAGTGGTATAGCGGTTCTGTACCGCGCGTTCTTGTACACTGTTTCCCAGCTGCCTTTTGCCCAGAAACTCACGCAAACCTTGAGTCGTTGCCGCCGGTTCGGGATCTCCGCACTTCGAGAAAAACTGATCGCGTTCACAGACAGCGCCGACGATGGAACGATCTCCAGAATGGAGCTCCGCAACGCACTCGCGCAGTTTCAAAGCGATCTCGTCAACTTCACTCCTGAGGACGCGCATATTCTGACTCGACTGGTTCACAAGGGAGCCGAAAACCATGAAGTTGCTGGCGCTGAACGAATCTCAATTGAGGATCTATCGAAGATTTTATCTCGGTTCGCGAACCGCAACGAGCCTGCTGCGTCACTGGAGGAGCTCAACAACTGTCCTGCAGCTTCTCTTCAGGGTCTGGCAACGAACTGCCGGAAATTCTTGTGTGGTAGTTTTAGCGAGCTGCTAGGGGCGTTCGAACGTTTCGACTGGAAGGAGTCGGGGATCGTTTCGTTGGCCGAGTTTGTTTCGATTGCTCGCCGCTCCGGCTTTGCCGTCTTTACCGAGCGGCAGCTAAAGACCATGGCCAAGGTTTTCGGCGTCAAGCTGGACGGTAGGTTCGGAGTCAACTATCGCCAGTTCTTGGACTGGTCGACACCGAGGACTCTGCCAGAGATGGAGGACATCGAGGCGAAGCTTAGAAGTGAGGCGCAAGCTCGAGCGCAGCAGTTGCCCAGCAAACAGTTGACAGACGTGCTCTCCAGTTGGCGCCAAGTGTTTGACCGCCACGCAGAGTCTTCCTCACAGCGATTTATCAGTCGACCGCAGTTTCGCAAGATATGCGTGGAGGAGCTGCGCTTGCCACTCTCGGAAGAGGAGATGCGTGCTTTGTTACTTGTGTATGACCAACAACTGGTGGATGAAGTCAATTATGCCGCCTTTTTGCAGCTTGATTGGAAGGAGGTGAGGCAGCAACCTCAGCAGGCGTTGCGGGCAGGTGGATATCCTTCAGTGAGTTTTCAGCTTGTCCAAAGTGATGGTCATTCGAACGGGAAGGAACTTGTTGAGGAATTCAAGACGGAGCTACGCGAACGGGAAATAGCCTGGTGTGAGATGGCGGCTGCACTAGACAGTTTCTCGAGCAAAGATACGGTTAGTGCTATTGGGGAAGGCGAATTTGTCCTCGCGATGCGTCAGCTTGGGGTAAAGCTACCACCCAGCAGTGGGCATTCCATCTTCCAGGCAATTTCTCAAGGAACCTCTCGTCATGGTAAGGTGACCCGCGACGAGCTGATTCAGGCACTCGGGATCCCTTCCAACTTCCAAGGACGACATGAAGGTCCTTCACATAGATCAATCGACATCAAAAGGCGAAAATGTCTGGACACAGCCGTTGAGGCAGCCGCACGATATTCTCAGCCAGATTTTCGAAAGGCTTTTGCTCGCTTCCAAGAGTTTTGTGTTGTCCATCACTTCGGGCAGATTCCGGCCCCGAAGTTATGGCAGGAAATGAAGACCAACGGATTCGCAGACCTCTTGTCGGCAAAGGGCGTTGGACTACTAGCAGATACTTTCATTACAGAATCAGTGACTTCGTCACAATCCGGCGCAGTAACAGAGCGGAACGAGCAAGTCGCGTTGAAGGGCGTACATGCGTTTCTAAAAGCAGCTCTATGCGCCAGCGAAGCCGAGGAAGCATCGATCCGCGAGACAACAACGCCAGCTGAAGCGAAGGGATCTTCACCCAGGAGTAGACGAGTTCGCTCAGACGCCGTGCATCCAATTGATGTGCCCAAGCACGACAATGAGAGCCAAACCGGAGATCGTGCGACAAATGGCAACTATATTAGGCTCCTTGTGAATTGGTGCGAAACAGAAGGAGTAGACTTCCGAGGAGAATTTGAGCAGCACGATCGAGAGTACAGTGGTATGGTGAGCGCGATCGAGTTCAAGCAAGTGTTATTGCGCCTCGGACTGAAGCGATTCGCCAGCTCGAATGCCGAAGCGTTTGTCGGGCAATTAGTCCGCGAGTTCCGAGTGACAACACCCCACGACGCGGTTTGCTATACAGCGATGCTGAACCGAGCCACCATGGCGAGAATCTTCCCTACGAATCTCATTTCGTCTCTTTCTTTACACGAGGAGCTGCGAACGCGAATTCGGCAGCGGGCTAGATTTACGGCGAAGATTGACCTGACCGATCCAAACATATACGCCAAGTTGGATTCATGCTTCAGCCACTTCGACCGTGAGAAGAAAGGATTCCTATCCGAGACGTGCGTCCTTAACGGTCTGCATGCGCTCAAGTATGATCCGAGCAAGGAACAATTGAGGCAGCTCATGATTCTCTTGTGCGTGTTTCGCCATAACGATATCGTTGGCGACAGTAGCGCTGTCGCAATGACGACTTCGCGGATGGAGTTCGATGCGTTCGTCCTAGATCCGTACGCCTTCCGAGTGCTCCATCGACTCGCTGAGCGGCTATTCGAGCGCGAGTCCAGTCAGCAAGAACCTAATACTCCCCGCATCGCTCTTCTAGCTCGGTCGCTTTCGGAAAATGACGCTCCATCGTTCAGCGGAGCGGTCGCGAAAGATGTGTTCTATTCGCTACTTCGCAACGCTCTTGGTCGGCCGGTGCTCCAAGCGGAGCGCCACTCGTTGCAACACCTCTTTGACGTCAATCGAAACGCAAGGATAGCTTACAAGTTGTTTCTGAAGGTGATTTCCCAATGGCGCGTCCCCTTCTCGACGGATGAAGTGCGGACTCAGCCGACAGCGACACCACGCCCCTCCCTTCCCAAGATTGCTCCGTGTACATTGAATGACGTGCTAGCGTCGCTCTACAATCAACTCTCGTCCATCGATTTTGACGCGCAGATTGAAATCCTCAACGAGTACTTCCAGGACAAGGACAGGGGTCACAGCGGACTGATCAAGACAAGGCACCTGATACGAGTGTTTGAGCAAGTCGGACTTTCCCTGTCGGCAGACGGCTTCAAGAGCTTGGAGGTGTATTTCGGGTCCATGGAAGGGGACAGCCGAAGCACCACCGAGGACAAATCCATTTCGTATGGTAAGATCCTGCAAAAACTCATGAGAGTTCATCGCAAGGGCAGAGCGGCGGAAGCCAGCAGACAGTAGCAAACGTACTCTTCGCATCAGAGCTCAACACCTTGGCCCTCCTCCTCCTCTCCGCCTTCCGCTCCTTCGAGCTCCTTTTCCATGATCTTGACGCGTCGGAGAACTCGCGCTGCGTCCAACCGTCGGCCAAGGCGCATCAAGCTCGCAATTAACTTGTGATCGTCGGCAATGCGCGTGTGGAGACGGGTCGTATACATTTCGAGCGTCAGCTTTCCGGTTTGCATCTCGATCTCCAAGAGTTGTTTCTTCAGTGCGAGGGAATCGAGTCGATCTTGAAGCTCAGCTGCTTGCATCCCCCGAAGCGAGGGAAGTTTGGCCTCGATCTTTTCCAACTACACGATGATACAAGACAGCAAGTAGCAGTGACTGTCAGTATTTCGTCTCGATCAAACATCAATATAGCAGAGGACAGACTCACCTCTTCGTTGATGACGTCGTAGCTCACAATCAGCTCGACGTCATACGGATCCAGTTCGACAGCCTCTTTTTCTGGCAGTGGCGCCTCTGGCTCTGCTCTAACCTCTGGTGGAGCGCTGCTTGGAGCTGTACGTTCCTGTGGCACAGGAGACACCCGCAGCGTCGCGGCCGGCATCTGCGGCAGAGAGTGTGTTGACGTAGGATGGAATGGCTCGGGATAGTCCCCGACGACAAGTTCTTCCGTCATTACTTCGCGGATGTCTTTGTCTCGCAGCGGACGACGGAGTTGCAGAGCAATCTAGATTTGTGACACAACCGCTGTTAGAATCGATCAATACAATCAGATACGATGGCAGCGAGGCACGAAGTACCTCCACGTCTCCGCCGATGGGTTTTCGGTTGGACCCGACAAATGGGACTCGGGTGACGATTTCACACTTGGACACGAGTGGAGACTGATCCGCGAGACACATGCATTAGTTTCACCAAATGACACGTGCAATAACAAGACAGCGATGTGCTCACCAGTACTTGGTACCCTCGCGCGACCAACTCGGGGTTTCGAAACAGAGTCCCTGGCCGCCATACCTCGAACGATGCTTTCTTGATCTCCAACAGTCGAAGAGTGCCGCGCGTTCGCTGAAGTTTGAACTGGAATGTTTTGCTCGGCTTCAACGGTCCAGAAGAGTGGGGTGCGTCCGGCTGAATTCTGATGGGTTCGGTCTGTCCTTCATGGGGAGCTGTAGCCGGGAAACCGAGAGAAAATTGGACGTAGATGTCCCATCCTGCCACCATGGATAGACCGTTGACCGACCTGATCTCAACGCGAATGCAGTCGTCTGGAACATGTGATAGTTCGAACTCGACTTGCTGCGATGTCTTCGAGACGGAGAACACCGGTGGGAGCTGGAATGGATCCTGTCGTTTTGTTCGTAGTATGTCCAGCTGCGCTGCATATTCTTTTCGCTATTGCGATTCGCCACCGTCAAAACAACAAGTGAATAAATACATCAGACAACAGCAAGTATCTAGGATACGCGTGCGTAGGACCATCCTCACCTTCGCGAGCCAGCCTGCCGCTGCCGCTCTGTCACTGGAGAGGTTTTCTTTCGCTGATGCCATGGCGCGGTTTCCAAACTCCACCAACAATCTCTCGAGCTCTTGAAACTTCAGAACAACAGCCGGATCTTGCTTCAGGCCGGTATTCGTGTCGGGCACGCTGGCGGCAGATTCGGTCGCCAGCTTCAAATTGATGAGGTTCTCAATTTGCTTTGCTCGTCGCAATGATACCAAAGCTTCGCTTAGCTTTCCGTCTCGCTTCAATTGGAGAGCTGAGCGCCGAGTGCGATCCAGCTGTGACTGCAAGTCAGTAACAGTTGACCCGACCGGGATACTGGACGCGAGGGATGAGGCTGATTCGGGAGCAGAAGAAGGTGCGGGTATCTCCAGTAGCTGATGGTCCGTCGCTGCCTCGGCGCTGTCCGAATCAACATCGCCATCCACTTCGGAATCGCTCTCGAACTCATCAATCAGTCCCTCCTCGTCAAATGATGCGACATTGTAGAGCCGAGGCGCGTTTCTTGGCGATCTATTGGTTGCTGGGGAAGTAGGCTGCGCACTGGCATGGGATTGCCTTGGTGCTGCATCGATGTCGACTTGAGTGGTATCGTCGCTAAAGCCAAGCTTGGCGAGTTCATCCTGAAACGATGGATCGTTCATGTCATCTTCCGTGACTTCGATGTCGGAGTCATCACTGTCATCTCTCCGTTTACCGTCGCCATGAGGTGTTGGAGCTGCGTACCCGTGCGTGACAGCAACGGTAGTCCTCTCGGATGCTTCGACAAAATTGATGGCTTTCTCAGAAGTACGGTCAGCCATGTACGACACTTGAACCGGCTTGATTGCCATTTGCGATCCTTGGAGCTCATCGCGCTGCTTCTCCAGCTCACGCATGCTCCTCATGCAAGCGAGCGCTTCTGGGATTTGGCCCTCACGCTTCAGCTTGAGAGCCTCCAGCTTCATTTCTCCGATTTGCTTCTCCAAGGTCGCCAAGCGATCTGCAATTTTCGATGGAGCCGTCTCGTCATCGCTGTCTTCGACATGGCCGAAACGCGCTAACTGTGCGAGGAATTCGGGATCCTGCATATCATCGTCCGTAACTTGGATGTCAGCTTCTTCTACCTCATCGTTTGACAGCTCTGCTCTCAACGTGGTAGATGCCGTATGCCCCGAAGGTTTCAGATTTTTGACAGGGGACGAAACTCGCACCGACGACATAGTAGCAGGTGCAGAGGCTGCTACTGATGCTGTTGACATCATTGTAGGAGGAGGAGTAGCGCGTGGTGCAGTCATGTGTGACGGCACAGCCTCCTGAAAAGATGTCATACTGGCTTCCAATTGCTTCGCTTCTCGCAGCATCGCGAGCGCTGCTGGCATGTTCCCTTCACGCTTCAACTGCAGTGCGCGCATCTTGAGTTCACGCACTTGCTCTGGCATTGCACTAGCAGGTTTCCCTTCACCTTGTCCAGAGATAGTGGAGACAATACCACGGACGTCTCCGCTCTCAATCGCCTGCACCTGTTGCTCGTTCCTGTGATGCGCCTCGGCTATTACGTGCCGCATATCATCGGGTTCATCCGCCGCGTCTCCTTCGCGATCGCCCGCCTCTTCGCCACTCGGCATCTCGACATCATCCAGATTGAAGCTGTTGCTAACCTGCAGCTCCCGAAGGATTCTCGCCTCTTCGTCGTCGCCGTCGCTAGCGTGGTCGCCAACGAGGCGCATAAGCTGCGCCGTCGGGCTGTCGATGCCGCTGGATGCGCCGCCGAACAGCTTCTGGAACTCGCCCTGCACGTCAGCATCGCTCACCGGCTTGATACCGAACTGTCGCTGCAGTTTGGCGAGGTCATCCAGGCCGTCGTCTGCGCCTGCGTCGGTACGAGCGCCGCTGGCGCCGCCCTCGCGTTTGCTGCGCCGCCAAAACATGGGCAATCCGGCAATTGCGGCATCGAAGAACGCTCCAGTCCCAAATTCGCTAGAATGACGGTCATCTCTCGCGATAGTGACTTGGATTTTTTGAGGTGGGTACATTTTTGCTTGCGTTGGGCTGCTGCCTCGCCAACGACACGAGCAATCGCTGTGGATGCTCGCGCGGTCTAGTGGTTGCTCGCAGTATCATCCATTTCCGTGCTAAAGCCTCGCATTCGTTCATTCATTCATAACTTGCTCTAGGTGTTGGCGACGCACACGCCGTTGACCCAGGCGCAGACGTTACCGGGTACGACGGTCTCGCAGGTGAGCTGCTGGCGGAAGATGGAGCAGATTGAGACTGTTGGCGCAGGAGTCGGCGCCGGTGTTGGCGCAGAGGTAGCTCCTGGAAGCCACGGGCCATCTGGGATCTCAGCTGTGGCGTCGTCGAGCGCGTCCGCGGGGACGATCGCCTTCTCGCGCATGTTGTAGACGAGAGAGCGCACGTCGATGCCGGCGTTGATGCACGTGTCGCCCAGCACGCCGCAATTGTGGAGCGCGACAACCGAGTTGTCGGAGGCCGCAATCACAGGCGAGCCGGAAGACCCTGACTGCGTGTCCGCGTAGTACCCGATCCGGTGATCGCCACACGCGCTTGAGTAATCCACAAACGCGATCGTCGTGGCGTTGCCATCGTCGTCCACCGCGGCGACTCGCTTAGCGTAGCCCTTGGGATGCTGTGGGAGGTAGATCTGCTCACCCTGGGTCGCACCAGCAACTCGGAGTGTTAAGAAGCCAAAGTCGCTCAGGTTGGCGACCGTAGAAGGGACCAACTTGACGAGCGTGTAGTCCAGATCCGCATCGGTCGTGATCAGCGTTGCAGTGGTAGCGGCAATAGTGCCTTGGCACCCGTTCTTGATCTCGCACTGCTCCGAGCAGCTTGCGCTTTCTGCGTCGAATTCAAAATCCGTCATGGCCGCGGCGGCCGCGCCGTCAATGCAATGGTTGTTCGTGATCAAGTGCCCCTCGCTGCCCACGAGCCAGCCTGTGCACGAGATCGATCCATTGACGAACAGCCTCGCCACTGCACGAGACTTGGAATACGCTTGGTCCAGCACCGAGCTGTTCTGAAGACACTTGGCCGGGACAGTGTCATCGGTGCCGCACGTCGTTGAGAGAGACGCCGTGCTCGAGCTTCGAGTGAGCTTGTCGACCACGAAACCAAAGTCCCCGATCGTAATCTCTGCACTGTCAATGCCAGCAGGGACGTACTCGAGGACGACTTGGCTGCCGGAGACAGCAGAGGAGAAGAATCCGCCTGATTCTCCCAGGTCGCCCCTGCCCAGCTGACTGTACTCGTAGATCGACGAATTGTCAGGAGAGCGCACGACCACTGTGTCGCCCGGTGCGAGATGGAAGCGCGAGAAGTGGATCGTGATGAACGAGGCTCCCGAGAGGCTGATGGACTGGTAGAAGGGAGCCGGCGACGCGGTCGTGTTGAGCTCGAGCAAGTAGCTCACTTCGCGCGCAATCACTGCTGGCGCTTGAGCACCGACTGTCGAGGCCAATGCGAGCGCCGCAAGCGCTAGCACTTGAGAGAAGCCGATCATCCTGCCCAATGGTACTCCAGACGACGCGCCTCTCCACCAGCGCCGCAGATTCGGAAATGAAGAGCTATACAAAGTATCCGCTGTCCGCTAGCGGGGAAGGCGCTCTTCGAACGCCATGGCGCTTTGCTCTATCCGATCTGCGTGCCCGCTGCTGCTTTCCACGCCCTCCCTGACAATTGATGCCGTATCGTGTCACGCTGCATGCGCGGATAGGACAGAAAGCCAGCTCAAAGCCCCCATTATCTCGTTGAATATCTAAACTAATGCCATCATATTTCAGCTCGAATAGATACCAGTATTCAGAAGGCCTCTATCAATGCATATCTGATTACCAAGCCATTCCACGAGCAGGCTGTCTGAGTAGGCTGTAGAGCCGCTTGGCGCTGCTTGGCTCGCTTGGGGCTTGCAGCAGCAATCTGGATGCGCCTGCTCTTCCTTTTCGCCTGCCTGCTCGCTAGCTTGGCTGGCTCAACGAGCCGTCGCGACTATGAATAGCGGCGGCCAGTGGCGTGGCAGCACCAAACGTCGCGGGTCGCAGAGGATCGAGCGGCTACAGCGCTGCGTGCCATACAGACGCGCGCGTCCAGCTTCTTTCTACAGTTTCTCCGCCATGTTGGGCCACAGGTGGCTGTAGTCTGCAGTCTGCAGTCCAGAGCAGTTCGTTAAAGAGAACGAGTTCACTGACCACGGCGCTTGCCGGCGCCACGAAGCTTCCAGCAGGCTCCGTTCAATCCCGGCATTCGGCATTAGGACGTCGGCAGCAGCCAGCAGCGCGTCTTCGTCCGCCCCGCACCTCCGGATTGATGCCATTGTCCCATAAGCTACCGAACGACGCGACTTGAGAACTTGCTTCACGTTCGACCTGTACAATAAACCCGCTGCTTTCGCGGCGCGGGGAACAAGAGCAAAGACGACGCAAGTTAGCAGAGCGGATGAGAGCTCCATGTAAGCGAACCGAGGAACTGGCTGCGCTGTGGGAGCAACAACAGCCTTACCGGCGTGCGCGAACAGATCGCTGGCCAACCTAGACTTCGCTGACATCTTCCCGATCGCAGTGCCATCGTTCCAGACAGCCGTGTCCTTGTACGTGCGCGTGTGCATTCCACCTGCGCTCACATGACAAACCTGACGGGAGGAACTGCAGCGCATGCACCAATTGCCAGCTGACTGAGATCCCGAGAACGATTTTCGAGATGCCGATGCTGAAACAATGGTGAGCGTCTCGTCACGAACGAAAGACCGATCGATGGCCGTTCGAGGAGTTGGGTCTGTCGAAGCGAAGCTCATGTCGCTCATACTCTTCTCCGTTCAACGTCTGCCTCTCAGCATCCTACCACACAATTCCATTCAGGAACTCCCAAGCCAGTTCACGACGTCGGAAATCGAGCTCCTGTACGCGAGATACACGGGAGCGGGATCAACGCATTCGGCGTCCTTCTCGGCTGACTAACTAACACACTCCTTGCTCACTGCGCACACGTCGTTCTTGTAGGGATCTTACGTACAACAGTTTTACGCATGTGCCTGCCAAGGTGTGGCAGATGGCGTATCTCGAGGAACTTAATTTGGCCAACAACCGTGTAACGGAGTGCGCGGGTCCAAATGAAAGTACCAAGACCCTCAAGGCATCCAGTTTGAGCTCGTTGTACGTCGAGGGTCTGATCGCTCCAGAGCTCGTACCACTTGAATCTAATTGGTGTCAAACAGGGTGCTGGATGGAAACCCTCTCGTCAAGTGGAATTGCTCGTTCCCCAACCTACAAGAGCTGTACGTCACGTCTGAAGCCAAACAACCTAACTGCCGATGTATTGACAGCGCGTGAGCATCCATCGACAGATCCCTCCGCGCAACAAGTCTGAGCGCAATCCCTGCCTCCGTTTTCGAGCTTCCTCGGCTCCGGTATTTGTCGCTTGGATTCAATCCGACGCTCGAGTTCCAGACGGCGGAGAAATCTAATCCGAGTGTCACTGAGCTGTAAGTATAGTGAACGACCTCCGTGCTTCTGGTTCTTGTTTCTTGTGTCGAAGAGAGTGATCTCCTTCGAACTGACACTCTCTGCTCTCTTCCGAGCTAACAACGCAGACACATCGACGGCTGCGACCTCACTACAATCCCACAAACACTTAGCCAGGCATTTCCGCAGCTCTCAGTGCTCAATGTGTCCTGGAACGCCATCCAAGAGGCAACATCAAACTCGGGCCGATTGTTTCTCCCCAATCTCCAGCTTCTGTAAGTGGCTCGCGCGGATCATTCGATCGACTCGCCTGGATTTGGTCTACCTTGTGGGAATCGGTGCCTGATGATCGTGACATGAAGCGACTTGACAGGAAACCTACTCCAGAGCACGCCGCCTCTCATCTCGACATTCGCCGATTTGACCGACCTTCGCCTCGCGTCCAACAACATCACCTCGTGCGCTGACTTACACTCTTCCCGATCGATCACGATACTGTGAGAATGCCTGTTACCGCCAACACCTTCGTTCACAAGGCACTTCCTCACCGATCTCTTTCTCCCTCTTCCTGCCTAGCAACCTATCATTCAACGCGCTCGAAGTCTGTGAAGACTTCCCGCCTGCTTTGGTCACACTGTACGAGCGAGTGGGAGGGAACGCGTACATGCTGCAGGAGTCTGACCTCCCATTTGACTGTGTAAATCGGATAGAGACCTGCGAGGCAACCGACTCGAGACCGTGCCCACCGCCATCTTCAGTCTGCCCAGTCTCCGAAACCTGTACGCTACGTAACTCTCTCCGCGATCACGGCGACGCCGACTACCGCCATGCATCAAGGCACTCACGGTCGCGCGAGATGGTGCTCCGCCAGGTTCCTGGACGGGAACCCAGTCAACCCGTGGCTGCTCTCGCGGAAGCAGTACGCATTCCTGGCCAACTTGACCAACTTTACGGCCCAGCAAAGCGCATTCGCGTCCTGCGCGGTGGACAAGCAGCTGCCACTCCACCAGTATCGGGTGTGCGTGAACCTGTCCACTGCGACGCCCTCACCAGGCTCGGCGACACCTGAGCCGACCGCGACAGGTCCGCCGGACCCTTCCGTCCGAGGCAGCGACGAGTCGAATCGCGGCGGAGCGACCCAGGTCGTGTACATCGCCGCCAGCTTCCTGCTTGCCGTGGCGCTGGCTGTCGTCATCGTACTGATGCTCCGGCGGAAGCCAAGTCCGGAGGATGGGGCTCCACCGACCAGTCCGCGTCCGGCCGAGACGACCTTCAATCGGCGGCGGCGCAGTCCCGGCCCGACCGATGCATCCGCCGCAGCAGGAGACTTGCCTCCGCGTCTTGAGGACATGGAGGCGGCGCCACGGAGCAGCGGCTCAGCCGTGTGGGTGGACGACGAGCTGCTGTCCTGGCGTGTCGCCTACAATGGGGTCAAGCTCAAGCAACGCGTCGCCTCTCCCGGACCGTTCGTGGAGATCTGGATTGCCACGTACCGCCTCGACACGGTCGCGGCCAAGGTGCTCACGCTGCGCGGGTCGGAGGGTCTCGGGCCGGAGCGCAGCGCCGCGGTTGCGCTGGGCAAGTTCCTCATGGCGGCGAAGGTGCTGTCGCGGCTCGAGCACCCGCGCGTGGTCTCGTTCTACGGCGTGGCGTGGCGCGGCGAACGCGACGCGCTGTTCGCGATGGAGTTTATGCCGCAGCTCGACCTGCGCACGTTCCTGCGCGCGCTGCCGACCCGCGAGTGGACGCTGCGCAAGCTACAGCTCGCGCTCGACGTGGCCGAGGCACTCACGTACATCCACTCGCTGCGGCCGGCGCTGGTGCACTGCGGGCTCAAGGCGACCAAGGTGCTGCTGAACGAGCAGCTGCACGCCAAGCTGGGCGACTTTGGCATCGCCAAGTACCTGTGCGCGACCGGAGACGAGCGCGAGGGCGAGCGCGAGGACGAGGACGAGCGCGAGGGCGAGAGCGAGGAGCTCTCCATGGACCGCGTGCGCCACGTGATCTCGCAGAGCAGTCGCGCACTGCGCTGGGTCGCGCCCGAGGTTGTGCTCGGCAACGCCGAGTACTCGGCCGCCGTCGACGTGTATGCCTTCGGCGTGCTCGTCGCCGAGCTGGACACGCACGCGGCGCCGTACAGCGCGGCGCGCGGGCGGCGCGGGCGGCTCCTTGGCGACCACGAGATCCAGCGGCGCGTCGCGGCCGGCAAGCTGCGGCCGGCCGTGTCTCGGGCCTGCCCCGCCGCCGTGCGCGAGCTCGCCGCGCAGTGCCTCGAGCACGACCCGCGCGACCGGCCGAGCAGCATGTTCCTCGCCTACCGCTTGAGCACGCTCGTGGCTGCGGCCATGACGGCAGCGCCGGCCGAGGAGGTCGTGGCGGAGAGAGCGCGCGAGCTCGGAGACGGCGGCGGCGGCGGCGGCGGCAGCAGTAGCAACAACAGAATGGCGCCGGGTCCGCGGACGCTCGCCGCGACGAGCTACAGCCTCGGCAGCCGCGAGCTCGACGACGTTGACTGGGCGATCCGGACCGTCGGGCAGCAGTACGCCGCCATGTAGAGAGACAAGTCGCTGGCGGCCGCGCGCGCGCTTGGCTGGTCGCTCGCGATCTCTCTGCGAATAGACTCGCTCGGTGGCTGCCCCAGCGGTCGCTTCGCTCCGCGGCGGCCTCGGTCTGCCGACCCGTCCGCCCCTCTCGGCCACTTGAGCAGGCGGCGCGATGCCGCGCAAGGCCGCGCGGCTGCCGCCCGCGACCACGTCGGTCGAGGAGGTCCTGCTCTCGCGCATGGCCGGCGTGGCCGCGGCGTCAGCGCCGGCGACCGCTGCGCGTCCGCGTCCGCGTCCGCACCATGGCCCGCGACCGGCGGGGTCTCAGCCCGCGTCCGCCGGCGCCGCCGCCACGGACGCGCTCGCCGCGTTGGCGGTCGCGGACGCCTCTTGCGGCGAGCAAGCGGGGCTCGAGGCGCTGCGCGCCTTCGCGAGCGACGTCGAGCGCCTCGACGCGCGGCTGCAGCTCCTCGCGGCGCGCGCGCCGGCGTCTCCGTCCGCCACAGCCGGCGGCGCCGCCGCCGCGGTCACCGGCGCCGCGGCCGCCGGCGACATGGACGCGCTGCTCGCCGACGGGCTGCGCGCGCTACAGCAGCAGCCGCCGCAGTCGCCGCAGTCGCGCGCGCGAGTCGACCGCCAGGCGCGCGCGGCGGCCTCGGGCGCGGCGGCCGGCGCGCAGGTGGCGCTGGGCGTGCGCGCGCTGCGCGCGACCGTGCGCCGCCTCGACCGCGTGTTCCTCGAGGCGGCGCCGGGCGCCGCGCAGCGCCAGCAGGCAGCCACGCGGCTCTCGGCGCTCGCGCGCGGGTTCGCGGCGCGCCGGCGCTTCTCGCGGCTGCGCGCGGCGCTCGGCCGCTGGCGCGCGCGCGGCTGCGCGCCGCTCCTGGCGCACGTCGAGCTCTTCTCGGCGCGCGAGGCCTTCCGCGGCGCGCAGGTCGCGCGCATGCGCGAGGCGCGCGCGCTCGCGCTGCTGCGGCGCGCGCTGGCCGCGCTGCGCGACGCGGCGCTGCTGCGGCTGCCCGAGCGCGCGCGCCAGCGCGACGAGTGCGCGCGGCGCTTCCAGGCCAAGCAGCGCGCGCTGCTGCTCTCGGTCTGGTCGCCCTGGCGCGCCGAGGCGCTCGGCCCGCGCAGCCGCAAGCAGCTGGCGCGCGCGGCGCGCGAGCGCCACCTGGCCGCGCGCGCGCGCCTCGAGGCCTCGGGCCGCTTTGAGCTCGTCACGCCCGCCATGGTGCACGAGGAGGCGCTGCGCGCCAACGTGCGCGCCGCCAGGGCCGCGCACGCGCACCACGTGCTGCGCCAGAGCCTGCGGCTGCTGCGCGACGAGGTGCTGCGCCCGCGCCAGCAGCGCTGGGCCGCGGCCGCGGCGCACGCCCGCCGCGCGGCGCTCGCGCGCGTCTGGGCCGCCTGGATGCCCGTCTTCCGCGCGCAGCAGGTCGACAAGGCGCTCGCCGCCAGCGACGCGTCGCCGTCGCCCCAAGGCGACCGAGGCGATGGCGACCGAGGCGATGGCGACGGAGACCGAGAAGACGGAGGCCGAGATGCCGGAGGCCGAGAAGGCGGAGGCGGGCGCCAGCGCTCGCGCGGCCGCGGCGCGACGCTCGCGCGCTTCGACAAGCCCGTGAACATGCGCCGCGTGGACGCGCACTGCCGGCGGGCGACGCTGCGCCGCCACGTGCGCGCGTGGCGCGCGAGGACCGCGCTGCTGCGCCGCGCGCGCGCGCGGTTCGCGGCCGCGGCGCGCGCGGCGCTGGCGCTACGGCTCGCGCGCTGGCGCGTGCGCGCGAGGTACCAGCGCGCGCTGCGGCTGCACGCGCTCGAGCAGTGGCGCGCGTACGGGCGGCGCGTGTTCCAGACGCCCTTCCGCGCGTGGTTTGCGCGCGCGCGCGCGGCGCAGGCTCGGCGCGCGGCGCAGGCGCAGGTGTGCGCGGCGTTCGCGCGGCGCGCGCGGCGGCAGCGCAAGTACGCGGTCTTCCGCCTCTGGAAGCACCAGGCGCTGTTCGGCGCGGCCGAGGGCGCGCTGCCGCGGCTCGCGCTGCTGCGCGCGCTCGAGGAGCAGAAGCGGCTGAGCCTCTCGCTCGAGGCCAACGCCGCGCTGCTGCGCGAGCACGTGGCCGCGCTGCGCCAGGCCGGCGAGCAGCTCGAGGACAAGCTCCTCGGCAAGCAGCAGGAGCTCGCGCGCGCGCACCAGGACGCGCAGAGCGCGCGCTTCGCGCTGCACGCGGCCGAGCAGGCCGTCGCGCGCGCCAACGCGCTCGCCGACGCGCTGCGCCGCGCGCACCCGGGCTCGGCCGCGCGCATCGAGCGCGCGCTCGGCGAGCAGCCGCTGCTCGCCGCCGACCTGCGCGACGTGCTCGCGCGCCACGCTGCCACGCGCCAGGAGCTGCTCGCGAGCATCGCGCGCGACGCCGGCGCCGCGCAGGTCGTCGCCGCCGCGCCGCGCGCCGCGCTCGGCGGAGATGACCAGCTGCTGCTGCACCGCGTCAAGTGGCTGCTCTCGCGCCTCGACCTGCGCGGAGAGCAGGAGCCCGAGGACTCGCGCGCGGCCGTCGGACAGCTCTGCGCGCTCTTCGAGTTCCTCCGCGACGGAGACGCGAGCGCGCTGGCGCCCGAGAACGACCCGGAGCGCGGCGGCGGCCGCGCACTAGCGTCTCGGACGGGCTCGGGCCAAGGCGGTGAAGGCCAGGGCGGTGGAGGCCAAGGCGACGGCCGCGTGACGAGAGCCGACCTGACGGCGCGCAGAGAACCGTGGAGCGCGTTCGTCGGCGCGCTGACGCTGCAGTTCGCGCCCGACAAGATGCGCGCGGTCAAGGAGCGGCTGCTGGCGCGCGCGCAGGCCGCGGCCGACGAGCTGCAGGCGCTCAAGGCTAGCCCGGCGGTCTACAACCTCTACAGCGGCTCGGCCAAGCCCTCGTGACGCCCGTCGCGCTCAAGACTATTGATACCGGCAGCGCCATCCGTCCCTCGCCCTCGTCCCCTCACTCTCTCTCTCTCTCTCTCTTCGCACACGACGCTGCCCAACTCACCGAGTGCCTACTAGTGACGTGGCCGCGCTGGCTGCCGTGCCGCCTGCCGGACTGCTGGCCGCTCAGGCCTCCTGGTGGAACTTGGCGGCGAGGAAGAGCTTCTGGAAGGACTTGCCGGCGTACCGGTTGATGTGCTCGCAGTACGTGTTCATCTGCTTGGTGATGAGCAGCGCCTCGAGCCGCGAGGGCTGGTGCACCGACTTGAAGAAGTCGGCGTCCTCCTCGGGCACGAGCTCCGCGCCGCTCTCGCGCCGCGCCTTGTTCTCCTCGCGCTGCCGGTTCTGCCACTGCGCGTAGGCCGCACGCTGCTTGGACAGCGCGCGCTCGTAGCCCTGGAACTTGTAGTGCTCCTGCGCCAGTTCGTCCGCCCACAGACTGATGCTCTTCAGGCTGTTCTCCTGCGGGAGCCACCGGCCGATTCATCGACACATCAACGTCAGAGTCCCGTCGCGCCACTATCAGCGCCAACGCCAGCAGCCCGACGTACGAGATACGCGTTGGTGGCCAGGTCGAGGCGCTCGAAGCCGTTCGAGGCGACGGCATCCTGCGTCGCGACGGCCTCCTGCAGCCAAGCCTGGACCAGGTCCGAGTTGTGGATGCGGATCGGCAGCTCCTCGAGCAGCGTCGTCGAGCGGATGTCGCTCTTGGCGAAGCTGCGGGTGCCAGCACATGATAAACAGACGGGTGAGCGTCGGTGGGCACGATCACCCACGCCAGCAAGTTTATCGACGGAAGGCGCGTCGGCGCGCACCTCTCCTTGGTGAAGACGCCGGCCTTGTAGGCGTTGTAGAAGGCCTTCTTGAGGCGGAAGGCGCGCAGGCTGAGCGCACCCTTGGCCGTCTCGACCGAGTCGTAGACCAGGCACACGGCGTTCGGGCCGAGCGTTTTCTGGTACTGGAACTGGTACTCGATGACCGACGACGTGCAGAAGGTGCCCATGGCGACCGACTGGTACCAGCCGACCTTGTTGTTGTCCATGCCGACCTCCCGCAGGTTCTTCATCATCTCGAGCTGGTACTCGTCCGACTCCTTCTTGCGCTCGCTGCTAGGCGGCGACGGGAAGCTGTTGGTCACCTCGAGCACCGCGCCGCTGTCGAGTCCAAGCAGCGAGCCAGCCACGCTCGTCGGCAGGCTCTCGTGGCAGTGCTTGAGGATCTGCAGCAGCGCCACGCCCTCGATCTCCACGCGCTCCACGGGCTGCACGCCCTCGAACAGGTCGATCGAGTCCGGCGACTCGGGCGGCGCCAGCGTCATGGTCGTCGGCACGTCCGACGTGGCGGAGGCAGAGGTGGCGGCGGCGGCGGCGGTGAAGGACGCTGACGTCGCCGTTCCCGCGACGATGGCGGCAGCCGTGGGCCTCGCGGAGGCCTGGGATCCCCACACAGACATGGCAATGGAGCAGTAGGCGGGCGGGCGGGCAGAAGGCGAACGAGGGCAAGCGGCGCGCTTCCAGGCTCTCGGCGAGCGCGAAAGCCGAGGTTTCTCCCTTCGGGGAGCTCTCCATCGCGCTCGGCATGATTGGTTGCGCCACCGGATGCGCTTTTCGACCAATGGCTGGCTATATTTGTGCGTCAGCAGGCAATATCGACTTGTGATTAGTGGAAAATGCCGCCGCTGCTTTGGGTGGTGGAGGACTCGAAAAGCTGCAACCAACGAGCGCGCGAGCGGAGCGGCTCATTGCCATTTGGCCCAGCGCGCGTGGTCCCTGCGCGCTCCCTGCTGCTCTCTACCCGCCGACGCCGACGCCGACGATGCCCAAGTCCAAGCGCCAGCGCGTGAAGCCGCTCACCAAGGCGGAGAAGAAGGGCAACGAGCTCAAGCAGGCGGTCGTCGAGGCCGTGCGCAGCGCCGTCGACAGCTACCGCTCGCTCTACGTCTTCTCCTTCTCCAACATGCGCACGAACCACTTCAAGCAAGTGCGCCTCGACTTCCCAGACAGTCGGTGGGTCTCTCTCTATTTCTTTCTCTCTCGGCTGCGAGCTCTTGCAAGCACTCGCTCGCGCTGCTCGAGGCGACCGCCGGACTAACAGACTCGGCTTGGACCGAACCTGCAGCTTCTTCCTCGGCAAGAACAAGGTGATGCAGGTGGCGCTCGGCCGCTCCAAGGAGGAGGAGTACGCGGACGAGCTCTCTCGGCTGTCGCGTGACGTGTCGGGCAACACGGGGCTCTTCTTCACCAACAAGGAGCGCGCCGAGGTGCTCGAGTATTTCGGCCGCCTGTCGATCCGCGACCACCCGCGCGCGGGCTTCATCGCGACTGAGGAGGTAGCTCTGAAGGCCGGGCCTCTCCCGCAGTTCATCGGCAGCATGGTCGAGTCGCTGCGCGGCCTCGGGCTGCCGGTGGATCTCAAGAAGGGTGCCATCGTGCTGTCGCGCGACTACACGGTCTGCAAGGCCGGGCAGACGCTCACGCCCGAGCAGGCCAAGCTGCTGCAGCACTTTGACCGCAAGATGGCCGAGTTCCGGCTCGAGATGCTCAGCGTCTGGTCCGAGGGCAAGTACGAGCGCCTGGCGGACGCCAGCGCGCCGCAGGGCGACGAGGACGTGGATATGTAAGTGCATTGTAATCGGACGCGCACGCGAAGGTCACACGGCCGAGCCGGTCGGTCGGTCGGTCCGTCGGTCGATCAGCCGTTTGGTCGATCGATTCCTTTTGCGCCTGCCTTGCTGTACGTGATGAACAAAGCGCACGCGCTGCTCTGACCGGCGCGACGCGATAGTACACGCCTGCTCCTGTAGCACGCGGCTCACGCGCGCGCGGTCAGCTCGGCGTCCGTCTTGCCGTTGCCGAGTCGCTCGACGCTGTGGCGCATCTCGAGAATCACGGCCGCCGGGTCCTCGGCCCGAAAGACGGACGAGCCCGCGACGATCATGTTGGCGCCAGCGCCGGCTGCGGCGTCGATGGTGGATGGCCCGAGGCCGCCATCAACCTCGATGTCGAGCACCGGGAACTTGGCGCGCAGTGCCTCGACCTTGGGCATCATGTCTGCCATGAATTTCTGACCGCCGAAGCCGGGCTCGACTGTCATGATGAGCACCATGTCAACGAGGTCCACAAGCGGGAAGACCTGCTCGACGGGCGTGCCGGGCTTGATCGCCACGCCCACCTTCATGCCGGCGGCGCGGATCTGCTGCACGAGTGCGCGCGGGTCCGTCGTGGCCTCCAGGTGGAAGGTGAATTGGTCGCCGCCGGCGTCCGCGATGTCCTGCACCCACTGCTCTGGCTTGGAGACCATCATGTGGCAGTCAAAGAAGGCGCGCGTATGTGGGCGCAGCGACTTAATCACGGGCGGCCCCCACGAGATGTTGGGCACGAAGTGGCCGTCCATGACGTCCAGGTGCAGGTAGTCGGCGCCGGCGGCTACCACCTTGAGCGCCTCGTCCTTGAGGCACGACAGATCCGACGCCAGCAGCGACGGGCCGATCTTGCACGTGCAGCCGTGGCACATGGTCGCGGCAGGTGGGCGGGCGGGCGGGCGGGCAGGAGGTCTATATCAGGCGCGACGCGGCGAGGGCGGCGGCTTGGCAAATGCGCGCGCGCCAGCGGCCGGCACGCGCGACCAGCGCTCCTCGAGCGTCATCACGGCAGCCGGCGCGCCAACACTCGCTGTGAGTGAGCGGAGATGCAGAGTTTCAGCCAATGAGAGATGAATGTGTATTTATCCAATGACCAAACGCTAGACAATGTTTATAGCGAATAGAACGTGTGTTTAGGTATCCCGTCCTTTGGATTGGATGAAAATTGTGCGGCGCGAGTGAGTGGGTGGCGGCGCTATTGACCCGCCGTCAGTCCGTCGGAAGTGCGGAGGGAGGAGAGCGAGCATGGCGACGACGCAGAAGCTGGCGGACCTGAGCCGGCAGATCTTCCAGCGGCTGCCGCAGCGCCAGACGCCGTCAGGCAACAAGGTGATCAGCAAGCAGCTGCGCGGCGAGAAGGTCGCCTCGTGGTTCAAGAAGCCCATCGCGCTGCGGCTCGGCGGGGACGACCCGAACTTCGAGATCCTCAACCAGGAGCGCCTCGGCAAGCTGGACCAGATGAAGCGGCGAGGCAAGTCGATCCCCAAGAAGGGTGCGGGCAAGCGGTCCAAGAAGTAGGCGGCCCGCGGCCGAGACGGGCTCGTCCCTGGGACGAGGAGAGGAGAAGAGGCGGCGCGCGCCGAGCGAGAAGCACAGCCAGATAGCAGGGCGAGCGTTGGCGGCCGCGTCGTATTCAAAAGCACCGCCGCGCCACCACCCATCGTCTCCATCCGATGCGCCCGCTCTCTTTATGGACTCTAGGCAAGCAGGCACACGGCTGGCTGCGCGTCGCTAGGGCGGCAGCAGCAGCCGCTGGCCGTCCAGACACCACACGTCCGCGCTGTCCTCGCGCGGCGCCACCAGCTCGCCCACGTTCGCGGCCGCGATGTCTGACGCCGAGAAGCGACCAAAAACTTGCACGCCTTGCGAGTGCAGTGTCAGTGTCGGGTACAACTCGCTCTGCGCTGGGAATGGTAGCGCGAACTCCATCGGCTCGCCGTCGCAGTCTCGCACCATCGCGCCATTCACCGAGAAGCGCACCACGGCCGTGGCTGCTGCCCCTACCGGCTGAGGAATCGCGATCGAGAGCTGTGGGTGTGCTCGTCGCGCAGACTCTCCTCCGTCGCGCCCGTTCGCGTCGCCGTGCTGCCTCGCAGTCCTCTCTCCCTCGTTCTCGATCTTGACCATCACGCCGACAGTCGACTGGAAACCGTAACCACGGTTGACGGCGACGAAGCTCCGACGATTCGCACCGACCAACACGTGTCCTGCTGAGTAGAAACCAACCTGCCGCATCCAGAAAGCGAGTTGCGCGTGTGTTAACCGACCGAGGAGCATGTGAATCTACCTTACGATGATGCGGACAGCACGCACCGAGTACCGCGTCGTCCCCACGAGCGAGTTCAGCGCCATCGATCGTGTCGACACGCCAATGCATACACTCGCATCGGCTCCGCCTCCCACACGAGCGTGCCCTGGAGCGGAAGAGCCCGGAGACGCCTCGCTCGAGTGGCTCCGCGGCTCGAACAGTCTGCTACCATGTGTCGAGGCGCGCGAGGGAGATCGCGCCTCCTGGAGCGTCATCTCGAAGTACACTTGGCGATGCCGAGGCACTTCCACGCTGCCACGCACGCTTCGGTACATTCCGGGTCCGACCTTCGTTGCGCAGTGCCGGCCGCACGAAAGGAAGATCTCCTCGTTGCAATCTTGAGCGTTGAACAGCGGCACAAGGAGGTCGCGCGTGCCCGTCACTGTCGCTGCTCGCTCGATGCGGAGCCGGTCTCGCGCCTGGTACAGCACATCGTCCGAGAAATTGGAGAACGCGAGCTGTACTCGCCGCCGAGCTCGCGGCGAGGCTGGGATCGATCGTGGACTGGAAGAGCTGATGGGTCCGCCGCACGCTCCAGACTCAGTCGGCATGTTGGCGGCCCCGGCCAGTGACACGAGGTTCGTTGTGGACTCGTGGCTATGGTTTGGCGGCAGGCGCACAGTGGCCTCGAACGACCGCAGCGGGATCTGGAAGTGCATCACCCGACGAATGCGCTGGTCGATGTTCGACGGCACCATGCACTCCTTCTCACGATACTCGAGCACAACGGCGGTCACTGCGATATCGCCCATCGAGGGTTAGTCACACACGCAACGGCAATGACTGGCGGAGCATAGGCGCCACGTACGACTCGAATCGCCGGCGTGAACCTCTCCCTGGTGGTGGCGGCGGCTGTGATGGAACCCCCGAGTGCCACCGGTCTCGCTACTGGTGCTCATGGCGCTCGCCCCTGCAGCCGCCAAGTCTCGAATGGTATCTGACGAGAGCTGCACCGTGTCCTCGACGAACTGCAGCACCCGGTAGAAGAGCGCACACGCGGTTGACACGCCCGGCACGCGCATAATCAAAATAAATATCCCTCGGCACACGCAGAGGGAGCTCGAGATCATCAAGTAGCTCAGGTACTTGATGACTGGCACGGAGCGGCGAGCAGCACACCACCACCCAGTCAATGCGACCGCCGGTCGTTGACCACCCCGTCAACTCCACGCGGCGTACCATCGATCGTCCACTGTACGATGCCACGCACTTCCTCGGGCTTGGCCACCTCCCACATGTCGCTGTCGGCGAGCTTGGCGCCTATTGCGCGGCCGGCGGAGCCGAAGCGGTGTGCTGTGCCAGACGGAGACGGTGACAGGTCGATCATCTTGGCCAGTTTGCGCTTGAGGTCCTTCACGAGCGTCGTCGGAAGGTGCAGGCGCTCTTGCAACCGGTCCAGCGCCTCCAGCAGCGCCAAGCACACAAGGATCAGCTGCGACGGTCATCGCGCCGTGGCGCCAGTTAGCGTGCAGATTGGGCGACAAAGCAGACTACAGCGGACGCACCGTGTCCTTGGTGTCGGTGACGGCGCCAAGCGCGAACGAGTACACGCGACCGCCGAGCGAGCTGCCGACACCCGTCGACGCCGTCGCGACGGCCCCATGACTCATCGCTTGCTGTCAGCCCTGCGCTACCGGGTCCAAAGCATTAGCACGCGCCGTAGCATCCATTCCGGCGTTATCCACACCGCAGTCAAGCCAAGCACGCACACGCACCTCCGAAATGGATCCGCACCGGAAAGGACGCCTTCTCTCGCCGCCCGCTCGCCTCCTCCTGCACTCGTACTCCCCCGGCGCGGCGCCTGCGCCCGTCGGTCAGTCCCCCACCCCCTCGCGTCCGCTCCGCTTCGCTCGCGGCTTCTGTTCGCGCGCGCGCGCCGCTGGCTGTCGCGGCCTCGTCGCCCGCGGTGTCGCTCGCGTCGCCCGCTTGCCTGCTTGCCACGGCGACAAGAAATCGTATGGCGGTTTGTATGCCATCGCCCTTTTGTTGATATCTTCCAGCCAGCTTCAAAGAACGCCGAGAACAAAACGAATTTCGGGGAAACAGCGGTTATTGTGCCCGACAGAGGATTAGTCAACGTATACTTTCTTTCGGATGCACTGAAACATTGAGCAGCCTCGCCGTGCACAGGGGATTGACAAGCGCCGACGAGCGTTCGTGCTTCTTTTCCAGACACCACAACTGGTTGAGTCGAGCATTGTAACACACGTGCATTCCCGGGTGGGAAGCAGCGTCTCCCCAGCATTGCAGCCTCCCATTTATGAGTGCTCAGGACGCGAGCGTTCCCCTCATTCACAACTATCCGGCGCGTATAATAATCGGTCTCAATAGTCGCTGTTCTGTCCCTATATCCATGCTCAGTCGGGCACAATACCGCGCACAGTATCGTAGAACGCTGAAAGAAACGCTGCTATCAACCTCAACAGCAAGGTTTTATCAGATTCTACTGAGTTGCTAGGACCAGTACTGTGGAACTTGCCACAATTCATATTGGGCGGATGCGAGACACAATGAACAGACAGCGATAGCCACATCCGGACATCTCCACCCGACGAGCTCCCTCAGGTCAGCGTGCCCGCCATGCGGCGCACCGCCGCCTGGATCTGCTGGCTGAAGCTGCACAGGCGCAGAAACTCCTCGATGCGGTCCTGGTGCAACCGCCGCGTGGCGGCCTCCTCGCTGGAGATCATGTCGCCCAGGCGCTTGATCTCATCGAACGCCTGCTTCTTCATGCTCACGGCGCTCGTCACGCCGTCGCGCAAACGACTGATGGTCACCAGTTTCTCGTGGATCGCACCCTCCAGCACTGCGCACTTTCGGTGGCACTCCACCTGCGCGCCGGGGATGTCCATCGTGCACTCGTCCATTAGCGCCTTGAGATGCGCAGGGTCCGACTTGATGCACAGCACGATCTTCGCGACCGCGTTGATCCGATCCTGGTTCTCCCTCGACAAACGCGCATGCAGCGCCTGAACCGACTGCCGGTGCGCGAGGATCTCTTGCATATTCGTCACACCCCTGGCCTTCTCTCGCAGATTCGCAATCTCCTTCTCCGTTTTGTAGATCGCCCCGCTCCGCATGTTGTACTCGGCGATCATTGTACGCAGAATGACGTCGTCGTCCTCCAGAATCTGCCCAAGCAAAGCGTCCAACGCGGCCTCGTTGTCTGCTGGAGCGGCGGCTGCAGCCGTAAACCACGCGCTCTCGGTTTTCACACGCGGCTCCAGCTTCACACGCGTAGCAGACCCGCCTGACGCAAACGACACCTCGTTCTCTTGTTCGTCGTCGCTGCCCGTCAAGTCCACAACGAAGACTGAGCTCTCGCTCGGCGCGGTAGACGGCGCGTGAAGCGGGGCCGACGCTGGCTGCGACGGCGGGACAGCCGCCGCCTCGTGCTGCGGTCTTGGTGATCCGTGCTGCACTCCATTGATGTTAAGTCCGCTCAGCTCATGCATCGCGCTGTCTGTGAACGAGGCCGACGAGTGAAGCCTCTTCTCCCGCTTGATGAGGACGGTGTGCTTGTTGCGGTACGCAACTCTGCTCATTTCTTCAAACGCGGGCGCCCATTGCGAGTAGTGCATGAGACTCGGCGAGGATCCTGGCGGTGTCGCATCGCGCCGTGTTAGACTCGAGGGCGGAGAGAGCCGCGGCAGTAGTAGACACGGATTCACAACGCCCACATGCAAGAACCGACCTTCGATGGCGAAGTACATGTGGCTCCCATTGCGGGGCGTGCGCTGGTGCTTCTCGATGCAGCAAGTGGAGCACTGGTACGTCCGACAGCTCACGCACAGAAAGTCGGCGCCCTTCCGTCCGCAATTCTCGCACACTACGTGCAACCGCAGCGCGAGATGTGCCAGGAGGAAGCGGGCTGAATTGTCAGATCGCGCCTCGGACGAGCGACCGAGCATCTCCAACTGTCGTACCGTTCACCGGCGCAATGTACTCCAGATGCGGCCGACCGTCGCCCTTGCTCTCCTCGTCTATACCCCGAGACGCGCCGGCGTTCTGGATCTCGTGGTGCACGTCAAGCTCGCACTGCTTGCAGTACAGGCGGCTGCACTTGGTGCACGCCCACTCGGCCAGTGCGTCGCCGCAGTACTCGCACCGACGCCGGCAGAGCTCTGCGGGATCGGATGTGGACGTCAGCAGCGCGCGCGGTCAGCCTGCGGCTGTCTTCTACAGCGACCAGCACGCACCTGCCGGCTCAAACGGCGCGTCGAACGCCGGGTCCTCGTAGTTCTCGAGCGGCATGGTGCTCCGAGGCTTTGGCACCTTGGTCGCGGAGCGTTTCACTCCAGCAAGAGGAAGCGCATCATTTTGTCCACTCCGGAGCCCTAAACGGTGTCTACTTCCATAGGATTGGCTGATACTCGCATTGATGATCAGTCAACTGAGATGTGCCACAACGGCTCAGAATGATTGTGGCTTAGCATCATCCAACCATGTCGAAGCTGCGAACTGAGAACGCGATCCTCACTCTCGCCACGGTTGCCGGCCGATTCGAGCCAGGGTTGCTGGCCATGGAGCTGACGCTGAGCGACGCCGAGTTCTACTGGACGACCAAGAGCCAGGCTGATGCGGGTGCGCTGCAGCTCCCGGAGCTGGTCACAGTGTCGGTGATGTTGCTCCCTACGACAGACGGTGACGCCAGCGACCAGGAGCTGTCGCTGCCGTGCACGCTCCGCGTCGCGACGCCCGAGACCGGCGAGGAAAGCGAGAGGAGCAGCGTGGCGGTCGAGCAAACCGTGACGTTCAAAGTGCTGAGCGGCAAGCGGCCGATCGCCTCACGCGTGATGAAGCTGCGGGATTGCGTGCCGCTGCTGTCGGAGGGAACTGTGTCGTGGACCCACGACGTCGTTATCGACCGCGTACGTTAGCGGTTGGCATCGATATCCGACAGACATGCATCGTGGGATGTGTAGAAGCTGACTACCTGTGATTTACAGGCGGCGGTGTCGCTTGAAATCGTCGTTCATGTCAAGACGAACCGCCAGCCGCGCGAGCTGCTCCACCAGGCGCTGGTAGTGAAGCAGCAAGCGTCGGTTCTTGCCCGTCAAGTGCGATCCTGCGACCATCACTGGCTCGCCATAACTCAAGCGGAGAGCTAACGATAGTGATGTAGCTCTCGCTGCACAGGAACAAGGTGGCGGTCGGCCTGCTGCCGCCCGTGCTGAGCTCGTTGATCGGCATCGCGATCACGTCGCCCATTTGGCTGCCGCTCACGCTCCTGGTCGGCGTCATGGGCTTCCCACTGTGGTTCGTGGCCGCGCTTGGAGCGTCTCTCGTGCTCGTGTTTGCCTCCATCTCGACGCTGGTGATGATGCGGCTGGTGCGCTCGGCCCGCCTCAAGGCCGCCGTCGATGGGTTCCTGCGCAGCCCTCAGGGTCAGCTACTACTCTTCCAGGGGTCGCCGGCCAGCGAGAGACTGAGTCCCGTGGAGATGGCCGCCAAACTGCAGCAATACGTGATGGAGAGCCCGTCGCGCAAGCTCCTGGCGAGCCTCGCGATCGATTTCCTCGGCACGGCGACGTTTGCCGTGCCCGTCGTGGGCGAGCTCGCGGACGTTCTGTGGGCGCCCGTATCGGCCAAACTCGTCTCCGACCTGTACTCGGAGTCGTCGCCGCATGCCAAGTACCTGGCGTTCATGGAGGAGCTGCTCCCGTTCACAGACATCATCCCGACCGCGACACTAGCCTGGTGCGTTGGCTCGCGAGCTTGGCGTTGTTGGTGTGGTGCACACAATACGTGAGTTGCCTTGTTGAAGCTGCTGACTGACTAAGTTCGCGCGCGGCTTACCAGGATGAAGGAGAACCTAAGTTCGGGCGAGCTGCGTGAGCTGATGCAGTCCACGCTGGGTACCACCGCCAGCACCGCTTGAAGTGCCGCTTCGCGGCTGCGATGAAGAGATGAGCGCTGCGGTGGCGCCTCTGTGGATGGCGACTCGTGTAGGAAGGAGCTGGTCAGTCCTCGCGCGATGGATTGCATGAGTAAGGGAGCATAACGGCATTCGCAGGCTCGCTCAGCTGGCGAGCGAGTGCTATCGTCCAGTCACGGCGCCAGTAAGACAACTGGCTGGCCGTTCTTGCCGACAGATCCGAGTCCCATCCTATCGCTAGTTGCTCACACGGCATCTATCGCGGATCCTAGCGGCGAGCCAGCGGACGATCGATCTCGCCGGCCGCTGCTTTCGCCGACTGTTCCGCGCCGCCGCTAAGTTCGCTTTGGTGGAAGAAAACCGCGCAGGGTTGCTATTTGAACTCACTATTTGCGAATATCGACTCTAGAATTGGCAATTGCGAGATCTACCACATCAGTCCTCCACGATACGCAAGAGGCCACAACAAGCCAATCTTGAGAAGCAGTCCTCTCTCACAGAGTATCGCCATGGAGAAGGCCAACTTGCATTTAGTCATAGTAAACTCAAGTAACATAGAACACTTCAGCGCGAGACGTCTCCATACTCCACTCCCTCGCTCATTTCCCAATCTCTTCCTGCGCGCAGGCGAGATTTGGGTCTCATCCTCTCAAGACCTCGAGTCCTCTGCTTGCTCTAGATGGATCAAGTTCAAGATGCAGCTGGTGTACAAGATGGATCGTGCTGGAAGAAGGATGGTCGCGTGTGAAGAGCACTACACGGTGAAGACATGTTCGTGCTGCGGGAGAACCAACCGCGGCATCACAAGCGAGAAGCTCTTCTCGTGCTCTCACTGCCATCTGTCGCTCGACCAGGGTGTGAACGCCAAGCGCAGCACGTTCCTCAAGAACGAACACCTACTCGCTCGGGCTCCTGTAGCTCGAGTGCCCGGAGATGCCTACTCCGAGGCTGTCAGCTGCGCGTGAGCTTGCTCACCCGCATCGATCCGACGCAAAAAACGATTTGCATCCTAGGACCAACGATAGTACTTAGGGATCTCGTGGTAACTTCGGGATGTATCGAGGCGCGCACTTTGAGTTTTCAAATCTGGAAAATAGAACGTCCAGGAAGAAAAACACGGGAGTCGTTCCCGCCATTTCGGCTTTTGGCGCGCTAAGGAGCTCACCGTCGTCGCCGCCGCCGCCGCCGCCGCCTCTGTCTCGCTCCTCGCTAACGCCCCCGGCGCCACCACCACCTGCTCCGCCTGACCCGAGCGCCATGCCCTACTTTCCGGACGCGAGCGCCGGCTATGCGACCCCGCCGCGCGGCCCGGAGCGGCCGCTCAAGCCGCCGCCGGTCGTTCGCAAGCGCGCCGTTTACCCGGCGCGCGTCGGCCCGGAGCTCCCTTCGCTCGACGACAACGGCGGTGAGAGCGACGGCGAGAACAGCGGCTTGGACGGCAGCACGGACAACGAAGGAGAGCCCAGGCGCCGGTCGCGGGGCGGCCCCGGCGCCGCGTGCGTGCGGCAGGCCGACCCTGTCGTTCCCCGAGCCGCTTGAAGCGACCAAGAAGAATCGAGTCCTCGGCGACTCCAGCGCTCCAACTCGAGCCCGATGGGCTCTTTCGTGATTTATTTGGGCGGAAGGATCGGTCAGCCGGTCGACGGACTCGTTGGCACGGACCATGCGCGCCGCCCGTGTAGAATAGCTATCCTATTGGTGGAGAGCGCCGCTGTGTCTGCAGCGGAGGCCCCACACCTCGGTATTACTGCGTAATGAATGACACATTGGACAAGAATGGGAGCGGAGCTATCGCGGCTCTATCGATCCGCCACCTGCAATGGGCGACGACTTCACTTTGGGCTCGAGCGCCACTTCAAGTTGAGCCGCTCCAGCAACATACGCTACTCCAGCAACTTCGCATTTCAACCGACAGGCTGCCGCCGCTGCACATGAGCAGCTCGATCTGCTATCCGAAGTGCGGCGACGACGTCTACAGGCGAATGACGAGCTTGCCGATGTTTTGCTGGCTGTACAGGCGGTCGAGCGCGTCCGGGATGCTCTCGAGCCCCGTGAACTCGGTCGGATCCACGCCCGTCTTGAGCTTGCCTTCCTTGATCAGCAGTAGCAGCTTCTGCATGTGCTCCGGGAAGAACTGCGTGTAGTGCGTTGCGAAGAAGCCGCGCAGCGACGCCGAGCGCAGCTGCATCTTGCGGTTCTGCTGGAACCCGAGCATGGGTTCCTCGCCCTTGTCCCCCTTGTAGTGCGCCACGCCGCCGAACACCAGGATGCGGCCGAAGATCGCAATGTTGTCCAGCACCGTCTCGAAGATCTTGCCACCCACGCTCTCGAACGCAAGGTCGATCCCGTTCGGATATTCGGTCTTGAGCACCTTGCTCATGTCCTCCTTCTTGTAGTTGATCACGCGGTCAGCGCCGAGCGACTGGAGGTACGCAACCTTCTCGTCCGTGCTACAAATTGCGATCACGTGGTTCCCCGCGAGTTTCGCGAGCTGCACAACAAACTGGCCGGTGCCGCCGGCAGCTGCCGAGACGAACACCGTCTCATTGGACCTCAGCTCGCCGGCCTTCTCGAGCGCGAGCGACGCCGAGACGCCGCACGTCGTGAGCGGGACGACTTCCGGAGTCAGCTCTGGGACCTTGGTCACCTTGGACTGCTCCACTTCAACATACTCGGCGAACGCGCCGAGCTCTGTAGTGCCGCAGTGCGGATGCCACAGATCAGCTAGGCAGTCCAGAGCGAGATGCCTACCAACGAACGCACTGCTTACGTTTGTACACGACGGTGTCGTTGACGCTCAAGCCTGTCACACCTTCGCCCGCCGAGACCACGACGCCGGCTATCGACGATCGCACACGCCCACAAAGAGCCGACAAGTTTAGTCATTGCCGTCCGAAACTACAGTGAGAGGTATGCGCAGGTACTCGCACCTCCGTCAAGGCCGCACACAGTGGGCAACGGCGCGTTCCCGCCGCGACTGCCGTTGACAATGTTGATGTCGGTCGCGTTGACCCCGAGGAAGCGGTTCTTGACCACCACGTGCCCCGCCGCCGGCGTCGGAACCTCTGCGCGCTCCGCGATGCGAGTCGCGGCGCGGAAGTCTGGCGAGTACTTGTGCACTTGGACGAAGCGGAAGGGCGGCATGTGTGGCGATCGGCGCTTTTCAAAATGAAGGTTGGGATGCGCTTGACGCAACCTGCTTGACGCAACCTGCTTGACGCAACCTTGAGCCAAGCCAGGTATGGCCAATAATGCGTTGTTATTGGATGAAAATTTGAGAGAGATGCTCTGTGATTAGCCAAAAACGACATAGGGGAAGGGATTGCGTCATTGTGATTACCCAATCGAAACTGAGACCGTCCACATTCCAGTGACTTACCGCGCGCTGCAGCCATGCGACAGCATCCTGCTCACACGAGGGTCGTCGCTCGGAGCTGCGCGAGCTCGACCCTCGCGGCGAGCGCCTTGACGACCTCCCCGATGCGGAGACGCTCGTCCGGGTCGAAACAACACATGGCCTTGACGAGCATCCACTCGGCGCTGGAGAAGAGCGGCGATCGGTTCGGCAGCTTGCCTCTCTTCACGTGGAAGGCGACGGCGGCGTCCGGGATCGAGTTGCCCCACGGGTACATTCCCGTAACGGCTTCAATCAGGCACATGCCCATGCCGTACACGTCCGAGGCGCGCGTGGGGGATCCGCCCTTAAGTATCTCCGGCGCCTTCCATCGAATGGCCCCCAGATTCAAGGCGTCGCTCGAGCTCTCATCTTGCTGAAACCTCTGCGACTGGTGTGTCCGCGCAATCGAGCTGAGCCCAAAGTCTGAGAGCTTGGCCTTGCCGTCCATGGCCACCAAGATGTTGTCGCACTTGAGGTCCGCGTGGACGACGTCACGCTCGTGCAGATACTGGAGTCCGAGACACGCCTCGTGGATCTTCGTCCACGCGAGCCGGACCCTGGAGAACGACGCGTCGTACTGCTGCTGCCACGCTCGGTGCGCAAGATAGCGATCGAGCCGTCCAAATAACGCATACTCACACACAAAGAACGGCTGGCCGACGTGGCATGCGCCGAAGAGCTTGACAATGTGCGGGTGGTGCAGCCGATACCAAATGCTCACCTCACGATCGAACAGCGCTCTCTGCGTGTGGCTCTCGAACGCTGACGTGATCTTCTTGACTACGACAGGCGCGCCGAGCCACGTCGCCTTGTGAACAGAGCCGAAGGATCCGGTGCCAAGGAGAGCTTGCGAATCGAGCACAACGTCAAAGGGCGGGATAAACCACGACGGCAACTCCGGGGTCAGTGCCTGGTGACCATCTTTGGTATCCACGAGGGCGGCGCGCTCATTGTCCGTTTCGTTGTCGGCACAGCTGTCTTCATCAGCCTCGCTGACACTCGAGCTCGATTTATCCGCACCACTGCTCTCTTCCTCGATCGATGAATCGATCCGCAGTTGACTGGTGAAGACGCGGAGCTGACTGTTGCGAGTCTCGAACCATTTGCCACGCCAGTCGTGAACATTGACAGACGCCGACAGGCTTCTTGCATCCGTGAATGCTCGCATCGCATTGTCAAGGAGGCGGTGAAAGACGAAGTTGTTGCGCACGCAGCTCCCGCTTGAAATCAAAGCACCGGGGCTTGGAGTGAGGCCTAAGCTGGCGCTCTCGTTGAGGAAATACCAGAAGCGGAGCAGCGCCGCCAAGTATTGATTGAGCGCATCCGAAGCCAAGTCGTGACCGGACGCAGACTCGTCTGTTAGCACCTTGGGAGACCGCTGTGCGCGCTTGTAAATGCTCTCAAAGCGTTTCAACACGTCCCAGTTGGCGTCGACATTGATATTTTGGTCTGCCTCCAGCAACACCCTCATGTTCTGCAGCACCTCGACCACCGGGATACCCAGCGTAGGCACGAGGAACGCCGCGACATCTTTGCTTTCCGCATCGTCGGCCGTCTCAAGCGCCTCCTCGTTAGATCCAGCACCTTCTATCCACTCGTCGTCGCCGTTCGTGCCCTCAGAACCGACCATCGAGTCAGAGAAGGATCCGCTGCTCTCGATCAACTGCGCGCTCTTGTCGTATGCAAACTGCCGGAGCTCCTCCACGACTTCCGATATTGACAATCGCGACCCAGCGTCGTGCGCACACATACGCTCGACAAGCTGCCACTGCAGATCTGAAAATCCGGGCGGTTGCGGAGGAAGCAAACCTTGCAGCTTCGCTTCACCCACGACTACGTCCAGCGTATGGCTCCCCCAAGCGTAATCGCGCGTCACGGCCTCGATTATCAGGATCCCGAGCGAGTACACATCGGCCGCGAACGAATTTGACGAGGACGACTCGCTCGTATCGTCATCAGAGTTCACATGACTGTCATCAAACTCACCAATGTCAGCGGAGATCTTTTCAGGTGCGACCCAGCGTTTGGAGAGATGGCCAGCCAGTGCTGCTTCTGAGGCATTCTCGATGGATACGAATGGAGCGTCGTCATCGACGCGGTGAATTGTATCCAGACTCGCAATAACACCGATGAACACGTGCGACTCGTCGTGCAACCGCTCCAGCGCTTTTGCTGCCCCCAAAACCCGTTCCCATGCCTCTCGTTTCGATTCTGTGGATTCGCGATCAGTGTTCTCCTCGATTGCATCAGTGATGGCATCGATACAACTCACGACGCTGGAGATGCTGGGTCGCTCCGAGGAATCGAACGCGCACATTTGAGTGACGAGATCCCACTCCTCAGCATGTAGCACGTCCGGGCAAGCTGGGAGCTCCCCCGTCTTGGCGACGCGATGCATGGTGTGGATCGAGTACTTTGCTCCCCATGGAGACTTGTCGCTCGCGCCAAACTCGCCGAGGATCAGCATGCCGAGTGAGTAAATGTCTGACTGGAACGATCCGGGCGACCCGCGCAGGCACTCGGGAGCAGCCCACTGCATCTTGTCGTCCTCAAAGCAGTGGCTGATCAACATGAAGTCCTCCATGACGGACGGCCGCGTCCCGATCATATCGATGTTGGCGAGTCCATCCGAGCCGATGACGATGCTGGACGGCCGCAGGTTCCCGTGCGAAACGCCAGACGAGTGGAGGAACTGGAGACCGAGCGCGGCTTCGTAGATTACCTGCCATACTGCCTTGTCATCGTCCGCGAACCGCGCAAAGTCGCTGATGGAGCCCCACTCCTCGTACTCGCACACACAGAAGTACTGCTCTCCGTCATAGCAGACGCCGAAGAGTTTGGCGACGTTCGGGTGACTCAGCCGGTAGCACTGCTCGATCTCGGCCACGACCGGTGACGTCTTTGCGGATCTATCCGCGATATCTCCCCACCGGTCGGAGCGAATTGACTTGAAGAGAACATCAGCGTCCAGCCACCGGCCGGATGTGCCGAAGGACTGGCGCGAGCTATCCTTCGTGTTGGCATTCAGCGAGATCTCCGATACTGGAATGAGCCACTTGGGTGGACGTTCAGAGACGCCATCACCTCTCTCGCTCCTCCAACTCGAGTACCCACCGCTGTCCGAGCTTGCCAACGAACGCATGCTCGACTGAGCCAGCAGCTTGAATTGGGTCCTGATTGACGGTTGAACCGCAAGCACCGAGTCGTCACCGTGGCTTTCCGGGTCATAGATCGATCTCCATGTCGCGCCGTCAAGGTGCGTCGCGAGTCGTCTCCAACGACTTCTCTCTCTCATCAACGCGAGTATGCGCCGCGCTCGTCTCCCCTTGGCCACGACGTCTAGCGCTCTTTCCAGTAACCCCCGGCACTCATCACTCATATCGTGGTTCGCAAGCACGTGCGAGATGGCACGCGTCGTTGACGAGCACTCGTCTTCACCGCCAGACTCGTAGTTATCGTCGATGCTGGAGCTGTCGCTGCTGTCGCTGTCAGAACAATCTTCCCCTTCATCCTCACCGTCTTCTCTGTCGTCGTCACTATCCGAACTTCGGTCGTCCAGAGCGTCTAGAAGCGTGTGAAAATTGCGGATCTGTGCGTGGCAGTCGCTTCTCCATGTCTGCTGCCACGCCGATATCGCGCCGCCTGCGTCTTCTCCTTCCTCGGGGCTCGGCTCCTCGCTTGGGTCCTCCCCTGCATCGCCACATACAGAGACGACATCGTCGAGCGCGGACTGAAGCCTCTTGTCCTCGACCGTGTCGTGGCTGCGAAGGACGTCGTGGGCAATCGTCGAGACCCGTCTGTGAAGCTCCTCAGCGAACGCTGCACGGATCGGGGCGAGCGCCAGCATGCGGAGCGCATCGCAGTCGTCGCGGTCTCTCCTTCCACCTGCACCGTCGGCAGAAGCGGTCGGTTCGACGTGGTCTCGATGGGGACCGACGGCACCGGCGCATCGAGCGACCGAGCGCTCTGACTGGCACGCGCGGCGGATGGATGCGACGACTCGGATGAGGCGCTGCCGCACTCTCTCGCTCTCGTTCTCG
>JAADYC010000138.1:0-35818 GCA_023338135.1 Phytopythium kandeliae | reverse complement strand
GAAGTTCGCCGTCTCGATGCCCTGGAACGCCTTCTGGAAGACAGCTGCGACGGCAGGACGAAACTCTTCCGAGATCAAGGTCTCCACCAGATCCGTCCCGATCACCTCTTCTGGCGAGTACTCGCTTGTCAGCGACGCCTTTGAGTTGAAGATCACCACGCGTCCTTCTGTATCGACGCCGAAGATCGGCGCGTTCGCCGTCTCGATCAGCTTGCGGTACTCCATATCCTTCGCGTTGCGCTCCGTCACATCCTGACCGATGGCAACAACCCCATCCACTCCGCCACCGACACCAAAGCGGGGCGTTAGACACAGCATGATCTCCACGCGGGAGCCCGTAGCCGTCACCAGCGGAAGCTCAAAGTCGCCGCCTGCAATGCCGGTGTCGAGGCTGCGAGTGATGTTTTCCGCTACCATATCGCGGAAGTTCGGGTCGACAATCGGAAGCAGCGGCTCGCCGATCAGGTTCGCGCTCGAGTAGCCTGTCATGTCGGCCGCCTTGGCGTTCCAGACCGTAATGTTCGCGTTCTTGTCCAGCTCAATGATGGGGGCGTTCGCTTGGCTCAGCACATCCGCGTACTGGCGCTCGAGCAGCGTTTGCTGCGTTACATCCGAACCGATCCCATAGACGCCCGTGCAGGACCCGTCCTCCGCCACCAGGGGCGTCAGGTTGGCGAGGATCTGCACATTCCGCCCGGAAATGGTGCGCAGCGGTATGAGCACGTCTGCAGTCGAGCGGCCCGCCGCGATGCCCTCCTCGATTGTCGCGAGCACCTCCACCTTGTTCTGCGCGCCGTACATGAAGTCCTGGAGCGCGGAGCCCACGACGAGGCCGCTCTCGAAGCCCGTGATCTCGACCATGGAGCGGTTCCACATCGTGACGACGCCGTGCGAGGACACGCCGATCACCGGGGCTCGCGCTCCCTCGAGCATTTGCAGCACGACGTCCTGCGAGATCATCGTAGTTCGCTCCACCTGCTGCTCTTCCTCCTGGTTCCCGCCGCCGCTTTTGGTCCGCCGCGCGGCGCGCACGGACGTCCCCTGCGCCACCTTCCCGCGCGCTCTGCCGTCCATACTCGCGGGCGTTCGTCGCCCCGCCAGCCTTGTGTCCGCCCGTCCGTCCGTACGTCAGCCCGTCCGTCCGTCGTCGTCGCCGCCGCCGCCGCCAGTGCTTCCGTCACCGAGGCGGTCGAATCGATTCTGGCCCTCATTTCCTCCCCCTCGCCATACACTGGTTGGCATACTTCGGTGCGGTAGGATTTATCTTGGTTTCAGTGAGTGAGCGGGATGGACGGATCATCCCGTCCAACGCTTCCACAGAAAAACGCCCTAGATTGGACAGAGTACTGAAACTTCGTCACAGCATATTGAATTGTGAAATACTTAGAAGGTGGTCACGCCAAAACGATGTCCAGTATGTACGGTTTCTACACAAAAGTCAAACGTGATTGGACCAATTCCATCGAGCTCAGCTTGTCGCACAACCCTAACCTATCAAACTTACAAAAACTGACATTGCTAAATATTCGAATGTACTGAGTTTTCAACTGCACAGAAACGGTCAATCCCTCCACCCTAGCAGCCATCATCAACATGTCAGCCACGTCCATTCCATCGCATCGTTCTTGACTAGGGCTGACACCGCCATCACCTAACGTCGGTGTGAACGTCGCTGCCGCCGCTGGAGAACACGACGAATTGCGGCGAGCGGGGTCGTGCCGTTGCGGGGGCGGACCGAGATGCCCGCGAAAGCCGTTGAGAACGCGACAAGTTGTGCAGAGGGCCGCTTGTGCTCAGAGTGAAACGACCGATGTTCGAAGGAAGCGTTCAGGCGGGGTGGACAACACACGCATGCCACATCTCGCGTCTGCCGATGCGTGCTGGTCGGGCGTAGGAAACAGCGCCGGGAGGCACAGCGCAAGCTGCTCTGCAGCCACTTGGCGAATTTCTTGTTGATTTGATCGAACTGGCCGGCGCTACATCATGCATGCATCTGGCACTCGTCCGCCGAGTTTATGTTGCAATTTCGACATATGCATTGTGTATGTCCAACAAGTACTGTAAACATCAAACATATGACGCTGTAGCTATCTGGCGACCGTCAGCGCGACCACTCGACGGTGCTGGCGATCGCACTGGGTCAGCCCCGCGAGGACGAGTTCTCCGCTTTCAGGCGCTAGCCGACGAAGTTGTGCGTTGGCGCCGAGGTAGGTCGAGCGTCGCGCGTCAACCCGCGCCTTGTGCTTCGCATCAAGTATTCCCGGCGTGTGTGCTGGCAAAAGTGGACAGTCAGCATTGTCCTTCCGACGAGGCCCTTAGGCATTGATGGCCGCACGCTGTCGCTGCCCAAGGCCTCCGTCAGTGCTTCCGATCCCCTCACCACAGCCCGTGCCGTCGCTGTCGCCGTTGTCGCCGGCATCTCCGCTTTCTGCTTGCCTAGCGCGCTGAAGAACGTCGTCACGGCGAGAGACACGTGCAGCTCACGGTTTGGGATCTTGTGAATCGGCTCCGCGCCATAAAGCAAATGCGGGAAGTGCTGCTGCAACATGTGCCACGAGTATCGCAGGTGTGTGAAGCCACGGGTGAGCTCAATGCTGCTTCCGTCCGTGGCCTCGAACAGCGTTTACTGGCAGTCGTGGTGAAAGAGCGAGTCGCCCCGGTTCTTGCCGCTCAACCCGTCAAGTATCGCCTCGACCACCGGGACTAGCCCAAAGCGCATCTCGGGCTTGATCATGGCCTCTAGGAACGTACGTGGTGACTCCAGATCGTCTCCACCACGGATGCCAGCATCGTCGCCGCGATCTTGGCGCCGAAGTGGAACTGCGCGAAGCATTCGTACACGAACGTGAGCGGTGCCTCACCGCCTTTTGGCTGGGCTCCGGACCGGCAGCAAGCATTGAGGCGAGCGTCACAGACGCATCGCCTTGCAGCACGGCGCACCTGTCTCGGCGAAGGTTCGCTGCTCGCACTGCTGTTTCCGATAGAACCTGCGTCCGCGTTTGCCGCTCAGTATAGCCGAACGCGTCGGACGGATGAACTTGTGGTCGCCTGGAGAAATCATCGAAGGAGGAACCGGAAAGCGGCAGGGACGGTGCGCGCGCACCAGCAATCCGCAGTCAGTTAACCGAGAGCCGATGTATCAGCAGCGAAGGGTCACATTGGTACCGTGCGTCGCTTGGCAACCATTCCCAGGACTCGCGACTGCCATGTCCAGCATCGCCCCACCCGAGCCGCGGTACCCTCCCTGGCTGCGCCGCGCGCTCGCTACCAAGGCCAAAAGCGACCACATGTGGTCGTTCGATGCCTCGAAGCGATCCTACGGCGACTGTCAGGCGCCTGCCGACGACTCGCGTCTCCCTGGAGCTGTCGCCTCGGATAAACGAGCTCCTGCCTCGATCACCTCTCCAGCTGGCGATGTATGGGAGGCGGCTGCGCGAGACGATGTCGCCTCGGTCCGTGAGCTTGTCGGCGAAGACAAGTTGCGAGTGTTCGTCCGCCGAAGTTTCCTACGGTCTGGCGGTGGCGGTGAGTCCCTGCTACACACGGCCGCCAGCCACGGGGCGATCGAGGTCGCGCGGTACCTCGTCGCGTTCCTAGAAACGAACTTTTCCCACGAGACGCAGCGGCAAGCAGTCAATGCCATCGACACCCAGTACAGCCGCACGACGCCTCTGATCGCGCTGTGCCGTAGCTGCGGTGGTGCACCTCTGGACCGTGTCGAGATCCTCAAGGTACTTGTGCGAAGCGGTGCCGACACGGCCGCGGCGGACGCGCACGGGGACAATGCGCTCCATTGGTGCGCGCGCAACGAGAGCGCCGTGATGCTACGCTTTCTTCTGAAAGAGACAGACGCCGGTGCTGACGCAGTCTTCGCTCTCAACGGCAAACGTGAAACGGTGAGAAGACCATGCTATCGCCGTTGTCGTTGGCGGTGAATGCGTGTGTTTGTGTGTGTGTGTTTGTGTTTGTGTGTGTGTGTGTCTCTCTCTCTCTCTCTTGATCGGAGGGGTTCTACCACTCACGAGCGCGCATTCTTCACTGCACCACAGCCTCTGGACATTGCACAGCGTCAGATCAATCGCAGACAGAGCTTAGCAACCTCTACGGTGTACAGCCTACTGCGAAATGTCGATCGCGAGTGCAATCTCCGCCTCAAGATGCAGCTCATTGGCCGCGGACAAGTGGCGCTCAGCTCGCAGGCGATGATTCGCGACAGCAACCAGCTCAGACGCTGCATTGAAGCTTCAGAGCTGCTCGCACAACGGAGCAGGTCGGTCTGGGCGGAGGCGCTGGCGCACGCGGAAAAGAGGCGGCAGCAAGCGGAGAGGGATCACGCCGCAGCGGCCAGCGAGCGAGCGAGAGCGCAGGCGTTTGAGTGGCTCGAGAGTAAGGAGGGTAAGGCGTATATGAAGAAACAGGGTCCGGTAGCCACCGCCAAGGTGAAGCAGAAGATCCAGAGCGGAGCCATCGCCAAGCCCAAGGATATCAAGAAGGCGGCCGCGCAGCTCACGGCCGAGGCGTACGTCCAAGAGCAAGCGCAAAGTGCTCGCCAGGCGGCGGCAGATGCGTTCCGCGCCAAGCGACCGCCGTACACGAGCGAAGGCGTGGTTACCTCGATCGAGCCGCTCGTCACGAGGCTAGGCCTCTGACTGGCGAGCGCGACATCAATACTTGTCGCATCGTAACCACGACGGCATCGCTAGTATCTGATTGAACCGCCAGATCGGCGAACAGACAGCATTTTGGCGATGTGCATGCCTCTTGGGGAATCCGTTGCAACTGCTTCCCGGTGTCGCTTGGCGGGTTGCGACGACGACCCCTCGCTCGAGCAGGATCGCGTGTTGGCAGCAGCCTCTGCGCAGTTTGCTCAAGCTCAGAGTCCCTGACGAAGTGGTGGGACCACCGGGCAACGGATCACGATACCGGCGACGCCCCTTCTTCTTGCTTTGGTGTGCGTCTGTCATGAAGGCAACGGCGCAGAGGAGTCATGAGAACGACGGCAAGGCGCGGGTGAGTCTCGGCTTTCGAAAGCTAAACCGCTTTCTCAATGCGTCGATATGCTAACTCCGCTTCCAGGAGCTGGTCGCCAAGGCGGACGCGAAGGTACCGGCCACACCTGCGCCTCGCTTTTCTCAGAGAACCTTGACTGATCGCTCTTGGCTCGACGTGTCATGATCATACGTCAGGGAACGGCAGATGCTCGTGGCACCGCTCCTACCGACGAGAAGCGCAGGTTGGTGGTTCAAAGAGCGACGCCTGGGTCCAAAAGAGAGAGGGGGAGGCAAAGAGTGCAGAGAGCCTCACCGCTATCCACGATGATCTCCACGCAGCGCTCTTCATACCACCGATACCAGCGCCGATGAAGGCTCCGTGCCAAGCCGCCAGTCGGCTCCCAAGTCCGAGCTGAAGGAGTCGAAGCTCAAGCAGCCCGAAGTCAAGATTATGGATCGCCATCGTGTGTCGTCAGCGAATACAGTCGGAGCGAAAGGTGCCGGGCAGACCTCCACAAGTGGCCCTAGTGGAGCCAGCAGCAGCAGCAGCAGCAGCAGTAGTAGTAGTATGCCACCTACCAAGAAGCTCCCACCAGCGCCAGATAAACCCGTCGTCGCCCGCGCCGAGGGGAAGGCCTCTTCTCGCGATCTGTCGCTGCACAAAGTGCGGAGCGTGCAGTCGTTAGCCAACGAGATTCGCCGCATCCGGTCGCTACGCAGCCCGGAGAATGACGGTGGCGACGACCGGCAGAACCGCAGCGAGGCCGAAATCGCGCACCATGCGCGGTTGTCGACGGACGACAAAGCAAAGAAAAAGAAGAACAGCATGCGGTCCAAGATCACGCTGGAGATCGCCGGCCTGGAACCTACATCGCTTCACGCCGAGGCGTGCGACGAGCGATCGGGAGCGGAAGCAGCGGCTGCTAAAGGATGCAAGAGTGATGGCGACGACGACAGCGGCACCCCGCCAGCGTGCAGACCAACACAGAGTCCGACGTTCAAGGGCTCGCCCGCGGGCTCTACCGGCAAGAAAGGGATCAACCGGAACTTCGTACAGGGTCTCGGGGCCGCCTTCCAGTTAGACCTGCAGCAAAGCCAAGACGACGGCGTCCACCCACTGCACAAGTCGTACGACCTGTCGGCGTCGGGGACCTTCGACGCGGTCGGCTTCCAGATCAAGCAGACCGGACTGACCCGCTCGCCCGACCGCGAGACGGACCGAGGAGGCGCGCCTGGCGCCGAGCCTGGAGGTTCATCAACACCCCAGCCTCTCATGAACACCAAGAAGAACCTCGTCAAGCTCGGGGTGCTCGGCCGCGGCGCCAGCGGCATCGTGCACAAGGCGCTACACATGCCTTCGCTACTGCTCGTGGCCGTCAAGGTGATCCCCGTGTTTGAGAACGAGAAGCGGCACCAGCTCATCGCCGAGCTCAAGGCGCTGTACAATAACCTATCAACGCTGTCGGAGGACGACGCGGCACCGCGGCCACGGCCAGTCGCGTGCCCCGAGCTCGTGTGTCTGTACGACGCCTTCATGAACCCTAACGAGGGCAACGTGTCGATCGTCGTCGAGTACATGGACGGCGGCTCGCTGCAGGATATTGTTGACACGGGCGGCTGCACGTCGGAGCGCGTGCTGGCCAACATCTCGTTCCGTGTGCTCAAGGGTCTGCTGTTCCTGCACAGTACACACCAGCTGCACCGCGACATCAAGCCTGGGAATCTCCTCATCAACCACTTCGGTGACGTCAAGGTCTCCGACTTTGGCATCGTGCGCGAGATGGAGAACTCGGTCGCCAAGGCCACGACTTTTGTCGGCACGCTCACTTACATGTCTCCCGAGCGCATCGCTAGCGAGGTGCCCACTTCCCCCCCTCACTTTGGCCACCACTCCATGTGACTTCTGTCTGTCTCTGACGCGCGTGCGTGACGTGTGCACGCATGGCAGGAGTACTCGTACAAGTCGGACGTCTGGTCGTTCGGACTCTCCATCATGACGTGTGCGCTCGGCAAGTTCCCGTACGCATCCAAAGGCGGCTACTGGGAGCTGCTGCACATGATCCGCAACGAGTCGGTGAGTGCGCTGCGTCTCAAGCCCCCTTCGTCCGCGTCACTCGGCGACTGACTCCAGCCTCTCTCTCTCTCTCTCTCTCTCATTCTCTCTCTCGTTGTGGCCTCGCGCAGCCACCGCAGCTGCCGGAGGGCGAGTTCTCGGCGCTCTTCCGCGACTTCCTCGACAAGTGTCTGCGGAAAGACCAGGCCGAGCGCTGGAGCGTCAAGCAGCTCCTCAGCCACGACTTCATCCTGCGCTACTGCGACCCGGCGCGCACGACCAGCAGCTACCCTCCCGGGGACGCGGACGGAGACGCCGAGCGCGACGATGGCAAGGACCAGCTCGAGATGGACGAGATCGTGCACAAGGCGGTCGAGTACTACATGAAGGAGGCCAAGGCACAGATCGCCGAGCGCGGATACTCGCTGGACGACACGGCCGCGTGGATCCAGCAGCTGCCGGCTATGCAAAAAGCGTGCGCTGGCTGCTTTGGAGAGCTGTGCGTTCGCCTGCGACCGAAGACTCTGACTGCGCTCGTGCGATATGGTGTCTGTCTGTCTGTCTGTCTGTCTGTCTGGCGCAGGAAGCTAGCGCGGCTCGCCGACCAGATCGGCGCCAGCCGCCGGCTGCTGTGCGCCAAGTTCCAGGCGGCCATGAACGAGCTGCTGCAGGACATACACGAGGCATACGCCGACGACCGCAAGCTTGCCAAGTGATCGACCGACCGACCGACCGACCGACCGACCAATCGATCGATTGGGCGAGCGACGCGATAGTAATTTTCTAAAATGCAGCGTCGATGCGGAATGGCAGGCCGTCCATGAAGCTCGTATTGTGCGCGAGTCGCGCGGTTCGTCAGTACGCGCACGCTCGCGGGGTCGCCTTCTCGCGTCGGCTCCATTGGACTCGGAGACTATCCGCCGACAGAGAGAGAGACATACAGACGAGGAGGGAGGGAGGGAGGGAGGGAGGGAAAATGCGGACTGTGTGTGTGGAGGAAGGAGGCCGCAAGTGTGCGACGGCGGCCGATGGTTTGATTTTGTAAGAAGCGCGACCTAGCGGCCCGTCGATCGACTAACCACCGCAGCTCCATCGAGAACAATCACTCCGCGATTTGCTGGTCGCAAGGCAGCACGAAGGCCCTGAAGGTCTTCTTCCTGATCAACTCACGAACACCCTAGGACGCTCGAGACCGGGGAGGGGCCGCCGACGTCGCTAGCCGCTGCGGACGTGGATTACTGCCGTTCCCGGACTTGCCCGCGAGCACCTCCAAGGAACTAAAGAGACCTGCTGCCGTCTTTGGCTGGCGCAGCTTCTCGAAATGCCGCGGAGACTGAACGCCGCTCGACGAGACAATCTCCCGCAACTACCGAGAAGCGTGTACCGCATTCACAAAAATACCTCATTGGTATGGCGCGATGAGGACGTGGGTGCGAGGAACGGACACCTTTGCGCGCGAGAGTTTGTGTCCGCGTGTAGCTGGTTGCTACGAGGCGGCATGCAGATAGCCAGTAGTCTCCGGCATTGCGAACTGCTTAGGTTTGGCCCGCGAGCGGGGCTGATAACAGTTAGTAAATTATAATATGGCGCTTACATGATGGTGCAGGCACCTTGGCCGTCCGTCGCCTTGCTTTTCTTGATGTCGACGCTGCCGACGGCGCTGGCGGCCCGGAAGGAGAAGTTGCGGCGCAGGTACCCGACGACGGCGCGGTTCTCCTTCTTGAGCAGCTGGAAGGCGTCCCGTAGCGCCGCGTGGTCGTCGAGACTCACCTGGTTCTCGTCCATGACGCGCTCCGTCGCCAGCTGCACGCGGAACGCGGCCTTGGACACGCGCATCGCGGCCACGTAGGCCGATGAGCCCTTGAGCGAGTGGCTCTCGCGCCGCAGTACAACGTAGTCGCTCGTCGCGTACGCCGTCTCGATGCGGCCCATGTACACCTCGCACACGGACGCATACTTCTCCAGTAGCGTCATGAAGAGGCTCTCGTTGCCGCCGCACTGCTCCACGCCCTTGGCGTAGTCCACCGGGTCGCCCTCGGGGATCGGGATGTCTTCCGGGACGACGACCGACGCCGAGTCCGACCGCGAGCTCGCGACCAGCGCGTTAGACGACTCGCTGTGGTCGTCGAGCGCCTGGTTCGACCCGCTCTCGCTCCCCCGACCTGAGGCGTCCAGTTGGCGCATCTGCGACGGCTTGGACGCGTTCAGCGCGCTCGCAGCCGCGTGGGAGGCCGCGAACACGTCGATGCTGCTGCTCCGCATGTACGCCGACTGCGAGTCGGACACCGCGTCGAGGTAGACTGACTTGTTGCATCCGAGGTAGAGCGACGACGGCGTCACGGCGGCCGTCGACGCCACGTCCGTCTCGACGCCAAGCGTGCGGCTGATCGTGTCCGACGTGTTCGACTGGTTGCTCTTGCCCTCGCTCACGGTCGTCAGAGCTATGAGGAGCGACTCCTGGTCCATCATGGACGACATGGCCCCGCCGCCGCCACCGCCGTGGCTCAGCATCATGGGGTCCTCGAGCTCTAGATCCGAGATGGCGCGGTTCAGGTCCAGCGACTCCTTGTGGGTCGACGCAGGCACGAGGTTGGCTGAGCCCGGGTCCGAATACTCGCCGTCGTCTGACAGCGAGCTCGGGTCTCGCGGCAGCGCCTTCTGCCCGAGGAAGCGCACGCGCATCCATTTGCGCACCGCGCTGCGCAGTGCGTTCTTGGAGATAGGCTTGACGACGAACTCATCCATACCCGCATCCAAGCACCGCTTCCGGTCGCCGCTCATGGCATACGCCGTGACGCCGATGATCGGGATCCGCGGGATCTTCATCTCGTGCTCGAACCGGCGGATATTGCGCGTCGAGTCGTACCCATTCATGATGGGCATCTCGCAGTCCATGAGCACGAGGTCGTACGAGTCGTAGTGCTCCTTGTAGGCCAGGAACGCGTCGCGGCCGTTGATCTCCCACTGTAGCAAGTGGTTGTCCTCCATGAAGAAGCTCTTGACCACCTCCCAGTTAAACTCGTTGTCCTCCACGACCAGGATCCGCGCGTGCTTGGGCACTACGTCCTTGATCCCAGTGACGCTATTGGCTCGCGAGAGAAGACCCCCATCGCTCGTCAGGATCGCGGGGAACTTCTGCGGATCGATAAGCAGTTGCTCCTCTTCGATGCGCCGGACGATGACCGTGAAGAAGAATTCGGCTCCTTCGCCCAGCACGCTCTCCACGTCGATCTCACCACCCATGAGCTCCACGAGTTGCTTGCAGATCGCCAAGCCGAGCCCCGAGCCCGTCGGGTTGTTTTTGCGCGTGCGCTCGAGCTTCGTGAAGAGCGAGAAAAGGCGGGATTTCTCCTCGTCGTCGATGCCGACGCCTGTGTCAATGACTTGGAAGAGCAGCTTCACGAACTGCTTCGACAGGTCCGGCGAGTGCACGACGCTGCACTTGACTGTGATCGAGCCCGAGTTGGTGAACTTGATCGCGTTCGACAGCAGGTTCAGCAGGACTTGGCGCAGCCGACTCACGTCTCCGATCACGCACTTGGGCACATTGGGTGAGCATTCGAGCGACAGCTTCACGTGCTTCTCTCGAGCCTTGAACTTGAAGATCTCGATTGAGTAGTCCAGCAAGTCCTCCATCTGGAACGGGTCCGACGAGATCTCCATGTGTCCAGCCTCGATCTTGGACAGATCCAGAATGTCGTTGATCAAATTGAGCAGCAGCGAGCCCGAGATGTACGCCATGTGGACGAAGCGCTCCGTGGTTTTCTCCAGTGTCTGCTCGCGAAGAAGCTCGAGCATGCCGAGGACGCCGTTCAACGGAGTGCTGTTTGATAGACCAGCAGCAACCGGTCAGTGCCTCAGTCTTGAACGAAGCGTCTAGCCATGACAACGTACCGGAGTTCGTGGCTGAACGAGGCCAGAAAGTTGACGCGGGCAGCTTCCATGTGCTTCTTCGCCGTGTAGTCCTGGCCCACACCAATGACGCCGCGAATGTTGCCGTGCATGTCCTTCTTGCTCGACGCGTTCACCAGTAAGAGAAGCGCCTTCCCGCCGGCCGTGGTCATGGGCAGCTCCATCTCGCCGACGTCCAAGCCGATCAAGGCTTGATTCAGCAGCTTGCGCACCTTTGGACGGTTCTCGGCGTTGATGAACGCGTCCACGAGTGACAGGCCGAGCACGCTCGACTTGTGGTACCCCGTGATCTCCTCGATCTTCTGGTTCCACTCGTTGATGCAGCCGAACGTGTCCACGCCGAAGATCGGCGCGTTCGCCGTGTCAATCAGTCGAAAGTACTCATGCTCCTGCGCGATGCGGTCGGTGATGTCCTGCCCAATGCCGACGACACCGACGATGTTGCCGTGCATATCGTTCCGCGGTGTCGCGTTCAGCAAGATCTCGATCCGCGTGCCAGGCCGCGTGATCAGCGGGAATTCGAAGTTGGCCGTCTCGATGCCCGCCAGCGCTTTGCTAAACACCTCAGCCACGACCGGGCGATACTCAGGCGAGATGAACGTCTCCACGAGGTTCTCGCCCATCACTTCGGCCGTCGAGTACTTGGTGATCTGCGCCGCCTTCTTGTTCCAAATGTTCACGCACAGGTTCGCGTCGACGCCGAAGATCGGCGCGTTCGCCGTGTCGATCAGACGCGTGTACTCCTGCTCTTGCACGATGAGGTCGGTCAGGTCCTGTCCGATGCCGACGACGCCGACGATCGCGCCGTGCTGGTCCAGGCGGACCGTGGCGTTCATGCGGACTTTGACGCTCTTGTCGCTATCCTTGATTTTCAGTGCGACCTCAAAGTTGGACGTCTCATCGCCCTCCAGCGCCTTCGAGAGAATGTTGCTCGGGTCACCAGAGTACTCGTCTTCGACGAAATACGCCATCATGTGCTGCCCAAGCGCCTCCTCCTTCGAGTACTTGGTGATCTCGGCCGTCTTGCGGTTCCAAATGTTGATGCATCCATGGGTGTCGACGCCAAAGATCGGCGCGTTCGCCTTCTCGATCAGCCGTGCGTATTCTTGCTCCTGTGCAATGCGGTCTGTGATGTCCTGCCCGATGCCGACCATACCGATCACCTGCGCGAGCTCGTTGAACCGAGGCGTGGCGTTCAGCAGGATCTCCACGCGGCGGCCGGTCTTGGAGATGAGCGGGAACTCAAAGTTGGACGTCTCCGACCCGTTAAGCGCCTTGGACAGCACCTGCCCGACCGCCTTCTTGTAGTCTTCCGAGATGAATTTCTCGACCAGGTGCTCGCCTAGGACGTCCTCCGTCGAGTACTGCATGATCTCGGCGGCCTTCTTGTTCCAAATGTTCACCCGCCCGTCCTGGTCGACGCCGAAGATCGGCGCGTTCGCCGTGTCGATCAGCCGCGCGTACTCCTGCTCCTGTGCGATGCGGTCTGTTATGTCCTGTCCGATGCTCACGACGCCGACGATCTCGCCGAGCTCGTTGTACCGAGGCGTGGCGTTCAGCAGGATCTCGAGCCGCCGCCCGTCCTTGGTGATCAGCGGGAAGTTAAAGTTGGCTGTCTGCACGCCATTGAGCGCCTGCGACAGCACGAGTCCGACGGCCGAGCGGTAGCCCTCCGAGATGAACTCCTGCACGAGGTCCTTCCCCATGACTTCATCCGTCGAGTACTGCGTGATCTCGGCCGACTTTTTGTTCCAAATGTTCACGAGGCCCGCCATATCGACGCCGAAGATCGGCGCGTTCGCCGTGTCGATCAACCGGCTGTACTCTTGTTCCTGCGCGATACGCACTGTGATGTCCTGCCCGATGCCAACGACACCAATGATGTCACCTTTCTGGTTGTACCGCGGCGTCGCGTTCAGCAGGATCTCGACGCGGCGACCCGACTTGGAAATGAGCGGGAACTCGAAGCTCTCGGTAGCCAAACCTGCCATCGCCTTCGACATGACTCCTCGGACTTCTTCTTTGTAGTCTTGAGGGATGAAGCTGTCCACGAGGTTTGCGCCGCGGGCTTCGTACACCTTGTACTCGGTGATTTGCACCGCCTTGCGGTTCCAGACGTTGACCCGGCCGTTCATGTCAATGCCGAAGATCGGGGCATTGGCTGTGTCAATCAAGCGCGTGTATTCCTCCTCTTGCGTCCGCTTATCCGTAAAGTCTTGCCCGATGCCCACGACACCCGTGATGTTGCCGCTGTGGTCATAGCGAGGAGTAGCGTTCAGAAGGATGTCCAGTTTGCGGCCGCTCTTGGTCACCAGCGGGAATTCAAAGTTAGCCGTCTCAATGCCCTCGAGCGCCTTCGCCAGCACGTCCGCGACCTCCGCGCGGCTCTCCTCCGAGATGAAGCCCACCAAGTCCTGGCCCATGGCCTCGTCGTACGCGTACTCGGTCGTTGTCGCGGCCTTCTTATTCCAGATAGTCACGCGATTCTCCTTGTCGACGCCGAAGATCGGCGCGTTCGCCGTGTCAATGAGACGGCTGTACTCCTGCTCCTGCACGATGCGCTCCGTGATGTCCTGGCCGATGCCGACGACGCCGACAATGTTGCCCAAGTGGTCGTACCGCGGCGTGGCGTTCAAGAGGATCTCGACCTTGCGGCCGTGCTTGGTGATCATCGGGAACTCGAAGTTGGCCGTCATAATGCCCTGGAGCGCTTTGTCAAACACAGCCGCGACCTCGTCCTGGTACTCTTCCGAAATGAGACACGACACGAGGTCGGAGCCCATGACCTCGCCCGGCCAGTACTCGCTGATCTCGGCGGCCTTCTTGTTGAAGATCACAATGTGCTTCTCTGCGTCCACGCCGAAAATCGGGGCGTTCGCCGAGTCGATCAGCTTGCTGTACTCCATGTCATTGGCGTTACGCTCCGTCACGTCCTGGCCGATGGCAACGACGCCGACCACGAGCCCGTCGTCGTCGACCTGCGGCGTTAGCGACAGCACAATCTCGACGCGGGAGCCCGTGCTCGTCATGACCGGCAGCTCAAAGTCGCGCAGCACCGTGTTGGTCTTGATCGTGTTGCCAATCGCCTCGCCCACCACGATGCGGAACGTGTCGTCGATGAAGTCGAGCACGTGGCGGCCCACTGCGCGCTCGACCGGGTACCCCGTGAGCGCCTCGGCCTTGGGGTTCCAGATCGTGATCACGCCTTGGTTGTCGAGCTCGATGATAGGCGCGTTCGCTTGCATGATGACGCGCGCGTACTGCGTCCCGCGCAGGCGCCAGAGCGTCACGTCTTGACCGATACCGAGCAGCCCGGTGACTTCGCCCGTGGCCTCGTCCACGTCCGGCGTGAGGCTCACGAGCAGCTTCACGTTCCGGCCACGGGACGTCGTCTTGAGCGGGACCGTGACTTCCGGGAGCGACCCGCTCGGATCGCGTAGCGCGTCCGCGACACACTGGCCCACGAACTCGGCGCTCGACTCGACGACGAGCTTGGCGAGCGGCTGGCCCTCCACATCTGCGCGCGCCAGGTTGGTGATCGTGGCGAGCTTCTGGTTCCAGAACGTCACGCGTCCGTCCGTCGACACGCCGAAGATGGGCGCCGCCGCACGGTCCAGGAGCCGCGCGAAGCGCGCGCTGGCCGTCGCCGGACGTGGTGCCGGCGCTGCCGCCGCCTGCTCGCCCGTCGCGGTTGCCTGCTGCGGCCGCGCGCTGTCCCTGCCCCTGCGTGGCATCCGACCCGTCGGCTGCGTGGCCTGCAGACGTCACTCGATCGATCGATCAATCGACCGGTCGCTCCTTCTCTTGAGGCGGCGCGGACTGCCGCCCTGGCTGGCTGGCAGACGCGGCGGGCGCTCTATTGAGCGTGGTACTGATCCTCTGGAGCGGGCGGGCGGGCGGGCGGGTGGATGTGGAGTCCACCGCCGGCTTCTCCGCTGCTTCTCTCCGCGCCGGAGGAGGAAGAGGCGGGCTCGAGGCCGCGCGCCTGCGCTCGCTGAGCGCGACGAGGCGGCGGCGGCGGCGGCGGCGGTGGCGCAGCGACGCAGTCAAGAGCGCGGCGCGTCGCCAAAGGAGCTGTGAGCCGCCGCGCCGCTCGCCAGCCTCGGAGCGATGGCGATGCCACCCGGCCGCCGCCTTCGCATCGCCACCACCCGCGCGCACGATCGGACCACACGCGACATTCGCGCGGGATTTCCGCCAATCATAAGCGTATTTCTGCGCTTTCAGCCAATAAACGACGCGTAAACTGGAAAAGGTGCGGAGATGGGCGGCGGGGATGCCCATGTCGCTGCGGTTCGCTGTTCCCCGACGTTCAGCGACCTGATCGTGCATGGACCGACAGTCACGGAGACCGGTGGCCTGGCGGCAGTGGCGGCGGCGGCAACGGTGGCGCGCTGCCCCGGCGCCTGCGCCTCGCTGTCAGGCACGTGGACGCTATGGTGTCGCGCCCGAGGCGCTATGCACGCTTCGGTCGATGGTCGGCGCGCATAAACGCCGGCGCGCTGACAGCCAGCAGCAAGTGCGTGTGGCCTCGGTCGAGCGGCCTTCGAAAGTGATTCTCCGGCCTGCTGGGGAGATGGAGGGAGGAAGGATAGATGTGTATGTAGCTTCTCGCTGACTTCTGGATAGATATCGCCGCTTCCACGCCCCGTATCGATGGGTCCATTGGACTCGGCGGCAGGCGCGCGCCTTGCGCACAGCTCGGTGCGTGCGTACGTAGCTTGCAGTTCCGGAGCTGCTCACAGCGAGTCGGTGGCTGCTGCCGCTGGAACCAATCAGTCGACACGCTCGCAAAGGTGCATGCATGCACGTGTCACGTTCGCGCAATGCGGGCGGCAGCGGCGGCGGCGCGTGATTGGCAATGGCAGCGAGCGAGCGACTCGTCGCAGTAGCGATACAGTGGCGAGAAGGATCGTGCGACTTGGGGGCGAAATCAAATAGAAGGATTCCAACGCCTTGGCCGCGGAATGCGGCATGGCTACTGACAAGGCAGCGCTCGTCGCGCCGACTCCGCCGCGGCAGTCAGTGCGGACGACCGATGCGGGGGCGAGAGACACGGGATGCAAGCGAGGCTCCGCCGCAAGGCTGTCTGTCGCAGCTCGGCCGCGCGTTAACAGCAGCCGCCGCCGCCGCCGCCCGTCTTCTCCATCTTCGCATCGAGTTTTCGGCCGCGAGTGCGGGGAGCCGTGTTCGACAGCAGCGCAGGATTCTCCAGGATCTAATGCACACGATTGTACAAGTTGTGAGCGGCTCGTCCGACGAACGCGGGGCTGCGAGCTGCGACCGCGCACCTTTTGCACTACTTCATTGAAGACTTGCTGAATGCCGATCTTGGTCTTGGCGCTGCTCTCCACGAACAGCATCCCCTTTGATCGAGCCCAGTCCTCCGCTTCGCGACGGCTCACCACTCGCTCCTGCACACGTGCACGCACACGTACACGCACACGTACACGCACACGCGCAGAGATAAACAGGCAGACATGAGTCCCGCGCGCGCAATTCACATCGCCCACCTATCGAGCAAGCCCACCTTGTCAATCTTGTTGCCGACGAGCAGCTTCACGACGTCGCGGCCGCCTGCCGGGCTGTACACTTCTACTTCTTGCAGCCACAGGTCGAGATTCTCAAACGTATCGCGGCGGGCGACATCGTACACTGCGAGTCCCGAGGCGCACAGTATCGTGGTCAGCATCAATGCCCGGCAAGCGAGCCCATCGCCAGTTCTCTGTTGCCGCGGCCGACGCACCCAGCACGATGCCCTGCGCGCCGCGGTAGTACGAACTGGTCAGCGTCCGGAAGCGCTCCTGGCCCGCCGTGTCCCAAATGGTCATCTTGATCTTCTTGCCGTCCACCTGCATCATCTTCACCTTGAAGTCCACGCCTGGAGAACGCAGCAGGCGCGCGTCAGCGACCTCGAGCTGGTGGCATACAGCCCACTCATCCACGCGGCAAACGGCAGGTGGTCGAGCGTACCGATCGTGCTCTGCAGGTTGTCGTCGAACGTGTCGTCCGTGAACCGGAGCAGCATGCTGGCGGTCGTCCAGGACGCGAGCAGCGTGAGCAACGAGCGAGTCCATGGAGCACAGCTCGGTACGGGTGTCGCTCGGCAAACCTGCTCTTGCCGACGCCGGCGTCGCCGATCAGCAGCAGCTTGAACAAGTGGTCGTACCCGTCCATTGCGCTGCTCGCCAACGCGTTCAGACAACGACGCCGCCCGTCAGCTCGCGGCGCAAGACCCGCCGGCAAATGCGCGCGAGCACTCAGCGGACTTACCTCGCCTCACGTTTGTCGTTCAGCCAGTTGCGGGTGGAGCGGGGACGCAGGGGAGGCGGGTTCCTCGGGAGGGGACGCGCGCTGCTGCCGACTCGCTCGAGGCCGCCGCTGCTGCTTCTCCGACTGCTCGGTCGAGCGTTCTCGCGCTTCTCGGCCGCGGGCTCGTGTTCTTTTCCAGGTGTTGACGGGCAACGCGCGGTCAAAACCTCGACAAGGTAAGGTTTTATATAGAAAGAGGCTAATCAACCCAAACTAATGAGCACAGGCTTGGTAGGATATATGGGTACTTATCGCAGAAACCACCACCATGTGAGTAGGCATTTGCCTATGCCTATATTGCTGAGACCGCCCTGCGCTGCTGCGGACTGGTGCGAGGGAGGCGCCGTGGCTGTGTGGCGTGCTGTGCTTGCTGCTCGCTGCTCGGCACAGCTACGTGCTGCTGGCAAGCTGAGCGCGCCGGAAGAGCACGGCGACCTTGTGCATCACTTGCTCGTACGTGTCGGACGAGCGGTCCTTGAGTCCGAGAGCTGCCAGCACCGGCAGTCCGAGAGGAACGCTGTCCCGCCACAGGAGGAACACGAGGACGGAAATGAGCGCGTTGGGCAAGCGAGAGGGAACGGGTGGAGCCCGCTGAGCTTGCGCGCGCGACGTACCCAAAGTGCTCGAGGAACTGGCGCGCGTACACGAGCAACAGCGGGTCGTCTCGCCGACCGAGGCGCACGTGGATCTCCGGTTGCAGCTTCCCGCTGATCGAGTCTTTGTGGTGCGCCTCCACCTGCACGCCACGCGGCCGCACCGTTCAGAGCCCGTCGGTCGAGGGGAGAACGCGCGCACCGCTTTACCAGCGTGCCGAAGGTGCCCAGTTGCGTCACGACGACGAACACGCGATCCGCAAAGATGGATACGGCGAGGTCCGTCGGCACGCCGTTGATGGCCTGCTCGGGTCAGCCACATCGCCATCCGCGGATCGTGAGCCACTAAATGACGCAGCTGAGGAGCGGAGGCGACCAGTGGCCCAGCCGCACCCACCTCACGAGCGGTCTCGGTCCGCAGCTCCGCGGCGGAAGTATCGGCAGTGGCCATGCTGCTGCTGCTGCTGCTGCTGCTGCTGCCCAGTTAAATGCGCTGCCTGCTTCAGCTCGACGAAATATCGTACTTTGGTGAGAGTATTTGCCACACCGTTTGTACCTGAAACAGCGCCACCAAGAGGCATCGCGAGCGGGGGTCATTCGAGCCTTCGATGAAGCAAGCGAGCTTGGCGCGAGCTCGAGAGCAGCCATCATTCTCGACGTCCTCGACGTCCTGGATGTCCTCGACGTCAGACTCGCCGGCGGAAGAAGCATGGAGGGTGTTCGATCGATCGAATCGATTCCCGCTCCGCGCGAAGAGCCGGGAGGCAGCACGCGGGATCCTTCGCGCCGCGAGCTAGCTGTCTGGCGCCACAAGAACGCCGACGGCGAGCAAGATCCACGCGAGTGGCCCATGAGTCGCTCCATGATCCGGGCGTGCGACCCACCTGCAGAGAGTTGGACCGTCGATGCGTTTTCGGCGAGTTCTATGCTGTAAGGTTGTCTCCAATCGTAAAATAGGGCGCGTGATTGGCCAGAAACTAAACAGTCAGCCAATGAAATCGCAGAGAGGTTTTAACGCAAGCAAACAGTCCTCGTTGAAGTTGAAGCGGGCCGCTGCATCTTCAACGGGTTCTTCCCGTTTGCTCGCTCGCTGCGCCAGGCCCGACCCTCGGCCAAGTGGCAGCGGCGATGGTCGACCTCTCCTCGGCCGCGCCGATCGATCCGAAGAAGGACCACTTCCGAAGTTCCCTGCTCGACCGCAAGCGCTCCCTCCCAGCAGCAGCCGACCCACCCGTCCACGCACGCTCTCTCCATCATGTCCAAGGTCAACTCGGTCGACAGCGGTGCGTGACTCTCTTCCTCTCTCTCTCTCTCTCCATCTCTCTCTCTCTCTCTCTCTCTGCTTTGTCGCGGCGTGGCACACAGAGCCTGCTGCTTCTAACCTCGGCGTGGCTTGGTGCAGACTCATTCGGGAGCCCGAGCAAGTCGGAGTGCCTCGAGCTCTTCCGCGCGCTCAAGAACAAAGACGAGCTGTCGCGCTCGTGCCGCGAGATCATGGAGATGCTGACTGCCAAGGACAACGGTGTGATGGAGAACGACCCGATTAACTCGTACGGCGGCCGCCGCTCACGTGGAGGAATCAGCCACGCGGCGCTGCAGCGGCGTTTCACGGGCAAGATGTCCGGCGTCAGCCTCTCGGGCTGAGGCGCCGCTGCGTCCTCGTACGTGTGCGTGCAAGCCAGTCGAGTCTCCGAGGTCGCGATGCCGGCGTTACGGGCATCAGCCGCCCTATACAATACATCAGTGTTGGACCACCGAATTCGAGGCTGCGAGTTTTGTCCAATCATTCAATTGTCCACACAATTCACACCAATGGTCGAGCGTTTTCAGACTGTCTATCTGTTCGATTCGCTAAAACCAAATCATTCGCTTCATGGATTGGCTCGTTACGAGCGAGACAACAGCCAATAAACTCGATGATTGGCAGCTGAGGCGAGCGCCACAACTGCAGGGCGAACCACCCGGCGGCGACGACATGGAGGTGCTCTTGCGCCGCGCGGCCGCCGGCGGCGGCAGCAGCAGCCGCAGCGCGATCGCGAGCGCTCGCGGCCGCGGACACATACTGCTCGCGTTCTATCGCACGAAGCGGAACCAGGCGAAGCGCTCGGCGGCGCTCGGCGCTGCACCAGCAACCTCGCAGCGGAAGAGCGAGGAAAAGAGGGCGGCGCGCGCGTCCAAGGAATCGCCGAGAAAGAGGCGCGAGGATAGACACGGCGTCCCCCATGAGCCTGAACATCGCTTGTCAGCGGAAGAGGTCGAGGAGGAGTGGCGCGCGATGCGCGCGCGGTCAAACGTGATCCCTCCGCCCGCTGTAATACCGGCGCGGACGCGGAAAGAGATCGAGAACACCATGCGCATGCGGCGCCTCGGCCTGCTGCCTGAGGACGCTGAGGGCGAATGGGACGGCTACATGGAGAGCAGAGACCGGCCGGAGCTGCATGCTGAGACGCAAGCGCCGCACCCGCTGAGCTTCCAGAGTGCACGCGAGCGGAGCGGTCGCTTCCCGTCGCGCCGCCCTGTCGCCGCCAAGGATAAGCAGTTCACCAACATGGTGTCAGCGCCGGAGGAAGTCATCGAGCGTGAGTTCCTCATCCCAGACGAGCCGGATCACCCAAAGGCGCTGGATGTCGCGGTTATTGGCCGCCCGAACGCCGGGAAATCTTCGATCATGAACGGACTGCTCGACGCCACGGTGAGCGACGGACCCGGTGGACCCTTAGATCGGGACCGCATGAGTACTGATGACGTACTGCGTTGCAGGTATCGGCCGTGTCGGCAAAGTACAACACAACGCGTGACCGCATGCTCGGAATCCTGACGAAGAAAGACACGCAGATCACGTTCTACGACACGCCAGGTTTGATCAAGCCAAAGTACGTGCTGCCTCGAACGCAGAAGGATCGTTTGCTTGGGCTGATAGCACTCGGCGATCGAATGAATGTTCAGGGAGAGCCACGAGTACGTGCAGTCGCTGGTGACGACGGCTGCCGAGACGGTTGAAAGTGTCGATATGTCGATGCTGGTTGTGGACGCGGTCAAACGCCTCGACGGAGACGCCATCGATGCGATGGCCAAGGTCATCACGACGTCGGCGCAAGTCTCGTCGCCGATCATGCTCGTGATGAACAAGCATGATCTCGTGGGCGAGCGCGAGGAGCTGAACCTACAGCGGAAGATCAAGGATATCTCCGAGATGATCGAGGAGATCTACGCCGACAACTTTGATGCCGGGGAATCGTCGTTGGAGCTCGACCCGCTAGCCTATGTTGGCGACAACGCTCTCAAGGTATCGGCGCTGAAAGGCTACGGCATGCGACACCTGAAGAAGACGCTCATGTCGCTCGCCGTCGACCGACCATGGTACGGAGCTGTCTGAAGCGTGCCTGGCGCTGCTTGGAAGACTTTTCTCTCTGACTAGCAACCTTCGCTGTGGACTGCCTCGCTCAGGAACTATCACTCATCCATGAAGTCGGATCAGTCCGATCTGGATATGGTGACGGAGATCATCCGCGAGAAGCTCTTCCGCCGGTTCAACAAAGAGCTGCCGTACTCGTTCGAACAGGAGAACGTGTACGCACGCTAGCTTGCGCCGCGCCTGGCCCTATCTGGTCTCTCTCACGTGCTTCTTTGTCGTCGGTCTGCTAGTGGCTGGACCAAGTTCAAGGACAAGAGCATCCGCATCGACCAGGACATCTTCGTACGTGGTGCACGCTTGGCATGCTGGATTAGCTATCTCCTAGGCCGTTCACAACACCCTCGCTGATGCTGCCGATTGATGGCGACGCTGTGCACCGTGCTGACCTCTAGGTCCCCGCGGCTCGCGTGCGCAAGATGGTGGTTGGCCGCAACGGCGACACGATCCGCTCCGTCGGCATCGCCGCCCGCCAGGAGATCGAGGAACTGCTCAAACGCCCCATCCATCTGTACCTGAACGTCCGCGTCCGCTCATAGAGCGTCCGTCGCACACAGCCTCGGCGCACCACGAACACTAGGGTGGTCCACACGATGCTCACAGTATATCGAGGTTTTGAGGTTCTATTGCGGACAGAGCGTCGGATTCGATGCTACGGTTTATCCTCGATTTTGTATTGCTGCCCCGAACGGTCTCTCGGATGGCTTCGCGAGGCGGCGCCACTTCGGCTCTCGCGATGGAGTTCAAGCACGAGGGCAACGCGCTGTTCGTGGAGGAGGAGTTCGAGGCGGCCGTGGCCGCCTACTCCAAGGCGGTTGCGGCGCTGCCGCAGGACGCTGACGCGCTCTCCAAGCGCGCGGCGGCGCTGCTCAAGCTCAACAAGCTGCGCGAGGCCGTGGCCGACGCGGACTGTGCGCTCGCCATTGACGCGCGCCTGCCGATGGCCTCCATGCGCAAAGGGTGCGCGCGCGTCCGCGGCTGTCCTCGCCGCTGCTCTGTCGTTCCTGACGTCCGCCTGCATGTTTGTGCATGCTCGTCTCGCGAGGCAGCGTGGCACTGTTCGAACTGGAAGAGTACCGGGACGCCAAGGCGGCGTTCCAGGCCGGCAAGGAAGCGAGCGCGAGCGAGGCGATGGCCAAGCGCTTCCAGACGTGGGTCCGCAAGTGTGACGCCGAGCTGGACAGTACGTATCGCTGCCTGCTCGCGCGTGGCTGGTTGACTGTATTGACAGTCAGCACGTTTGCTGGTTCGCGGCAGGCGACGACGAGGCGCAGGTTGTGATCCCGGACGAACCCGTGACAGAAGAGAAAAGCGCACTACCAAGCAATCAACCACCTACGACTACTGCTGCGCCGGTCGCGCATGCCCCATCCATTCGGTACGATCGCATTTAACCCCAGAGATCATGACGCCGCTGGCGATCGCTGCGCTCTAGTCCTTGCATTGACTCCGTCATGGCGCGTGTTGACTACCAGTCACGAGTGGTACCAGTCGGGGACGCACGTGACCATCTCGGTGCTGCAGAAGAAGCTGACGCCGGAGGACGTGGAGGTGAACATAGAGCCGAAGCGCCTGCACGTCCGCGTCCGAGTGGCCGGCGAGTGGCTCGAGGCGCTGGACAAGCGGCTCTTTGACGAGGTGGTGCCGACCGAGTCGACATGGAAGGTGTCGGGCACCAAGGTCGAAGTGAAGCTGCGGAAGAAAGCTACCAGTCACTGGGATAAGCTGGAGGAGGTCGTCTATCGCAGCGGGGATCACGTGGTCACCGGCGCGGCGGCGGTGTTCGAGGAGAAGCAACAGCAGCAGCAGCAGCAGCAGCAGCCTCCGCGCCCGTACGCGAGCACGCGCGACTGGAACCAGATCGAGAAGGTCGTGGGTGAGGAGCTGGACGCTGAGAAGCCCGAGGGTGAGGAGGCGCTGCAGAAGCTCTTCCGAGACATTTACTCCAAGGCGGACGAGAACACTCGGCGCGCCATGAACAAGTCGTTCGTACGTACCGCACGCATCTTGGGCGGTGGCTCGACCCTTACATCGACGTTCTTGGTACTCACACGGCGCGTCTGTGGCTACGTCACGCGCAGCAAACGTCGGGCGGCACTGTGCTGTCCACGAACTGGAAGGAGGTGGCCGAGAAGGACTATGAGAAGGACCGCATCGCGCCCGAGGGCATGGAGTGGAAGAAAATGGGCTGAGCGGCGTCGCGGAGGCAGGCGAGAGCGAATCGACCAGCCGAGCGGCCATGTGAACCTGCAGGCGCCATGCCAACCCCTCAATGCAATGTGCCAAAAACCGGATTAGTGCATAACTCGCTCGCGTGCGTGTTGATTGGCCAGAATTCGGCCCGCACCGTTTGAATGAATGACTGAAGGAATGCCACTAATTGATTTCCTCTGCTTTGACTGTAGTCATCTGCCCGTGGTCGACACAACCCCGCCGCCATGAGCTCGCCGTCGGCTCCCAAGCGGCCGCGCATCGCGCCGGGCGCGTCCAGCGACAGCAGCGCGAGCAGCCATGGGTCCTCCTCGCCCGCTTCCTCCGACTCTCCGTCCCCGCCCGCGGCCGCGCGCAGGCCGCAGCCACAGTCGCGGCCGGCGCCGACGCCTGTCGGTCGGCAGGCCGCCATCCGCGCGACGCCGCCTCCACGCGGCCCGCGCAAGCCCGTGGTTCCCCAGCGGCAGGTGGCGAGGGCGGCTGCCGCACCGACATCGGCGTCGGCGTCGACGCCCAAGCGTCGCTTCCGCCCCGGCGCGCGTGCGCTGCGCGAGATCCGTTTGCTGCAGCACTCGACCAACCTGCTGATTCGCAAGCTGCCGTTCGCGCGGCTCGTGCGCGAAATCCAGTTTGAGTTCACGGGCAAGCAGTTCCGCTGGCAGGCCGAGGCGCTGCTCGCGATGCAGGAGGCTGTCGAGGCCTACCTCGTGCAGACCTTCGAAGACGCGTACGTCCGTCGCTGGCGCCGTTCGCGGCGAGCGGGAGGCTCGGCTGCCGGGGTCATACAGTGGACTGATTGACCTGTGCGTACGTCGTTGATGTGGGTGGTACCAGGAACCTGTGTGCGATCCACGCCAAGCGCGTGACCATCATGGTCAAGGACCTGCAGCTCGCGCGGCGGATCCGCGGCATCGGGGCGGCGTAACGCGCAGTCGCCGTCACTCGCGACCGCTCTGCTCCTTCCCTTCTTCTCCTACTTCTTCATGGCGATGGACAGCTGCTGCAGCTCGTGCCTGTGTCGACACTCCTCGCGTCCTCCCATGAGGCGCGTCACAGTGAGACCCAGCGGGCATGCATTGTCACCGCCAAGTGCTTGTGAATACAGCCAACACTGCCATCCACGAACACAAGAGAGACTCGAGGGCGAGGAGGCTATTGCTATCATCTGACGATGGCCGATACAGGTTTCAATAACGGTTCTCGAACATGCGAGCAGGGTAAGCGGGGAGGCGAGACGCAGTGGGCATTCCGAGGCATCGGCGACCGCATCGCAAAGTCCACGCCGAGCTCTTCGTTGACCCCAACGTCACTGCTGGCTTCGCGCTCCAGCAACCTCGGCAGTGATCGACAAGACGCGATCACGGAGCACTCCGTGGTAACACAGGAGCCACTGTCGAGGGCGAGCCGGGCCACGGATCCGTCCCTCGGAAGCGGCTCTCGAGCTTCTGCACCGACGCGCGTGGCTTCATGGACTTGGAGAGGGCCGGCCACCCGAGACGGGCCTTCGCGAGGCCCCGCCCGAGCTCGATCATCGTTCCCAGGCACTGTCAAGTTCGCCATGCAGAGACGTAGAAGTTCGTTGATGGTGACAATGGGGACGGAAAGCATTAAGAGCGAGCGACCGATCGCTTTGCAACATACCAGCGAGCGGCCAACGTCTCGCCGCTGCGGACACTGGACGCCGCACGAACGCAATCCGGACGCGCATCTGTCCACGGGATTCCCGACGAGAATTCGCATCAGACGGCGGGGCAACGTTAGTCGTGAAAGCACGAGGCAGACAAGCATCTGCCGAGCCTTACTCCCTCTCGAGGAATTTCTGCTTCACCAGCTTCTTCCAGTCGTCCACGACCTTCTTCGCGTCGCTGGCAGTCAGCAATGGACCCAGCTTGACTGCGACTTCGTACTCGTTCTCCGGGTCGAGAAACTGGTAGTCTTGGAACAGCTCCTGCGCGCGGCACAGCCAAGGGGTGCAGAGTAAGTGGCTGTGCTTCGCACCAATGACTGACGCGCTGGCATGTACCTGTTCGCTGCTCAAGTGCTCTTCGTATTTGTTGCCAGGCTCCCGCTCCCAGACCCGCCTCATCGCAATGTACGGCGGTAACGCCGCCGAGCTCGCGGACGGCGCATACGCCTTCACATTGTCCATGTCCTTGCCTTTGCACGCATGGTCTGTGAAGGAATTGTGAGCGCACGTCAGCCCGTGATCGATCCACTCGATGTCGTAGGCAGTGGCGACGTACCGAGCTTGAGCTCCCTGGTTTCTTTGGAGTAGCTCACAACGGAGTACTCGTCCGATCCGATCAGGAGACGGCCTTCCAGCGGGAAATACTTGCTCAAGTCCTCGCTAGCCACGGCAATATCCGACCCATCCTTCAAGGAGAGCGTGCCAGGCAACGCAGTCGTGGCAGCCTTGAAGAGAACTGCATAGTACCAGGCCCTGCGAGGGTGTGACGTCTGCTGCTCGGAGTAGTACGCTGAGCGTTGAGAAAGCGCCTCGGAGGCAACAGACGGCGCTGCTAGGCTTAATCCAGTGCTACCATCCGAAGGTTCCATGGAGTCGGGACTGACGGTGCCCGAATCCAGCTCCAGCGGCTCGCAGACAGCTTCGAGTCTCAACTTGACGTAGCGAGCCATCTTGAGCAGGACACCGACCCAGCTCGAGTCGGACAGCGTGCTGTTGGCGGGCAGTGGCGTGACAAGAGATACTCCGTATGCGTCGGCTTCCACCTTGAGCTCCTCGATTAGCCACGTGTCGCGGTAGGCGGTGTCGCCGAAAAGGCCCTTGAGCTGAACCGCCCCGGACGCCGGGAAGGCGTCGAACAACAGTGGAACGTACTCCTTCACAAATCGGTCGAGTGGCACGACTTCCTCGTGCTTGGCTGGACCAAGTCGGCGCATCGGGTAAGGTTAGAGCGGACCTCACATCCTAAATATTCTACTCCAGGCAATTTCTCACCGCGTAGCAGCGCACTCAAGAGCGCTGATGTCTGCTGCGTATACTCGCTTTGACGCTGCGGAAGCACGAACCGCGACAAACTGCGCAGAAACAAAGCCGACGCGATCGCTTTCTGCGTAGAGGCAACAGCGCAATCCCTCCATCTCGTGAGACGACATGATGCGGACCGACACGCTGGCGAACTGCGACGACGCACTTGTGGTGTGACGGCGCGCGAGACCGGCGACACATCTGGCAGTAAATACTCGACGTGCCAGTCAGCTTCCACAGCCAAGTAGCGTGTTTCATGGTAACGAGTGCGTCGATAAGCGGACCTCGTAGAGCCGCACTCTCGGCGCTCGCCAAGATCTGCACAACCTCTTCTCGCGGGCGAGACTTCGTCCGAACGAGGGACAGCGCCGTGAACCCTGCGCGATCCTTCGCCAGTGGGTCGCACCCGCTGGCCAACAGCACGTTGACCAACTGCAGTGGGTCAGTCAAGCGAGGCGACGGAGGGTCAGTGAGACGCCGCGATCCGATCCGCCCCCGTCCGATCCGATCGACCAGGCACACGCACCTGCGTGTAGCCGTTTATGGCCGCAGTGTGCAGTGGCGTCCGCCCAAACTGCGCGCCACTCACGAGCAGACGGATTGAGTATGGCGTCGACGCGAGTATCGCTGAGTGATGCATGCTGGGTGGCAACGTACCAAGTCACGGACGTTCGGGTCAAAGCCGGCGCGGTCGAGCAGCAGACGCGCGAGCTTGACCTTAACCTTCTCCGGCTTCATCGATACGTCGACGGCCACGTGCAGAAGCGTGGCACCGTTCTCGTCGCGCAGGCTGCGCAGGTTACCTTTCCAGTGCTGGATACTGTCGCGAGTGGGCACAATACCCGTGTCCAGCCACGACTCGAACAGCGACGTCTTGCCGGTCTTGGCATGGTCGAACAGCGCGTGTAGCACGGCATTCGCGCTGCCTTTGGCTGTCGCGTACGCCGTGGCCTGATTGAACACGACGTCTTCGTCCTCGCGGCGCGCTACGGCCTCTGACAGCCGCGCCTTGAGCTGGGCGACCTGCAGCTGCAGCAGCTCCATCTGGCTCCGGCGCGGCGTTAGAATCGTCGCCGGCGCCTCGGACCCTTCACCGTCACCGCCGCCGATCACCTCCTGACACGAAACCTCCATACTCTCCAGCCGTGCATTCACCTCCTCCATCACATCCGCGAACGAGCGCAAGGAAGCGCCGCCGGCCATCTCCGCGGCCATCTCCGCGGCTGCTTCCATTCCAACGCAGTTGAAGGACAGAGTACGTACGGTCGAGCTTCGATCAGGTACGAGAAGTGGTGGTTCAATGTCATAGTACTGAATATGTTCGTGTAGGTACGATCATTCTGGCTGTCGACCTGCAATCGAGCGGCAACAGGGGCGGCGGCGATGGCGGCGGCGATGGCGACAGCGGACGAGCAAATGATGGCGACGCGCGAGTTCCGGCGCGCGGCGGACGAGATCAAGGCGGCGGGCGTCGCAGGCCGCGTGGTGGTCAGCGACGCGCACAAGCTGGAGCTGTACGCACTCTTCAAGCAGGCGACGGACGGCGACTGCCGCAAATCACAGCCGAGTGCGTCGCTCGCGCTGGGACTTGTATTGGGCTCTGCGCGGAGACTGACTAGCTCACGGCGACCGCTGCTGCACTGCTGATGACACAGGCGCGTTTCAGCCAGTGGTGCGTGCTGCAGAGCGTCGCAATATCTGTCTGTGAGTGCATAACTCACGCTGCTCGTCGGTATGTACGCGCTGCCTCTGCCTTCCAACCGACAGGAGCGAGCCAAATGGTACGTACTTGGCGTCTGCGTGTTGTAAAACCGCGGAGAAAGAGCAAAGCCTGAGGTAGCATGAGAAACAGGAATAGCTGGCACGGGCTCCAAGGAACGTCCAGCGCCGAGGCGAAGCGCCGGTATGTGCTCAAGGTCGCAGAGATCCTCCCGAGCTTCAACGCGGTCGAGACCTCGAGCACGCTGCCTGCGAACGAACCTACACCTGGCGCGCCTGAGCGATCTGCGGGCCGACCTGTCGTCCGGGTGAGTCGGCAAAGGAAGCGCTGGCGTGTTGGTAGACAGAGCGGTGCTGACAGCTGGTGTGCTACTCACAGACGACGCGCTCGAAGCGGTCAACCCAGACGCTGTCATTTGCCATGATCGTGCTCCAGCTTCTAGGAGTCGCCCTTGGTGGCGCGCTAGTCGTCTGGGCCATCATGAACCTTGCGTACCCGGTCGCCTATCGGCTCGCCGTCACACGCTTCGGCCAAGCATACTACGACGAGATGATTCGCTCGCTTGCCCCGCTGCTGTGGTTCTCGCTCGGGTACTCGGTGGTCGTCACACTTCGATCACGCGTGCGTGGAGCTCATGCTTGCCTCCGATGCTAGTTACGTGGGCTGATAGTAGTGGTCACAACTGTGCTTGACTGCGGCAGATCTTTCCGTGGCGATTGCTCTCTGGAGAGTTTGTTTGGGTCTCACTCAGCGCTCCAGGTGCCGCTCGAGGCTGGCGGGCAAATCGTCGGCGCCATCGTGATGAACCTGTCGAAACAGAAACCGAGAAAGCGATGAAGAAGTTCGGCATTGCGCTTGTCACACAATCGACCTCAGGTGATAACTCGTTGGCGACGCCGCGCCTGGAACTCGCGCCTCCGGAGGATACTGGCGCGACCATCTTTGGGGATTCGACCACCGTTATCCCGTTCACCCTTGAGCAATCTGCCGACGTCTACTACCGCAAGTTCAAAGAGCCGCTTCCGGACCCAGCAAGCCGCCTACTGGTGGCGATCGTTCCGCAGGAGGAGCGCGTCTTCGATGAGTACAAGGCGGTGTTCAAGCGCCGTTTGCTACGATTCAGGTACTACGCGATGCTGGGTCGGTGATAGGCAAATGCGGATGACAGCTGATGAATGGGCTGCGACACCTACTCGCAGGAACGACACGCCGTACCTGATCAAGCGGTTTGTCAACGCAGAGTTTGTGGAGTACATCGAAGACACACTCCTGGACACTCGGAACCGGGTAGGCTCTTTGATTTGAACACTTGGCTCCTTGATCTGGCAGTGGAACTGACGAATGAGGCGTCATTTGCGTGCCGCCTGCTCTCCAATCGTTTAAGCGCTTCTACGTCTACGTGAAGAACGTATCGTTCCAGAACCTGGGGGTGCTGGAGGACTACTCTGTCTACAAGGTGGAGACCAGCAAATGGTGCGTCGTGCTTGTCATGCCACCGTATCGTCCAAGCTGACCAGTCATTATGGCAGGACGGAGCTCCACCAATATTGCCGCGTCCACATCACAAGCTCCTCGCTTTCGTTCTTCCGATCGCAGGTGATTGAGCGCTGCTGCGCGGCAAGTTCATTCGCCCAGGTTGTATGCTAGCTGTCTTACGTACTGCCATAATTACCCCTGGTATGTATTGCGAGCAGATTGAGGCGTTCATCTCGGACTTTTACGGGAAGAACGCGCCGCTCGCGCGCCAGTACCACACGCAGCGTCTTACCGAGGAGTTTGGCTCGCCCGAAGGCCTGCCGCCTGCCGCCACCTAAGCTACGTGGCGCGAACGAGTGTGACAGCTTGTGCGCTGCGTTGGAAGATCGCTCTTTAGGCACAAATATAGGCAGCGGCGTCTCAACGGCCGACGACCCTTTGATGGCAGCGGTCAAGCGCGTTCTTACCAACTTTCACCTGTTCATCCAGTCTGAAGACCGTTAAGTGCTGTCGCCAGGCCAGCGTCAGACTCCAGCGACGAAGCTACCATGTCCAAGGTGCTGGAGCAGCTGATCGCGAGGGGGAGGCGCGAGCGCAAGCCCACGGAGCAGCGCGAGGTCGCGTTCAGCCTCGCCGAGATCTCGACCAACGCCGACCTACACGAGAAGATGGTAGCCAAGGGCGTCGTGAAGACGCTGCTCGTGCTGGTGACCAAGTCGAACGACGTGGAGGCGCTGCGGCTGGCGTGTCTGTGCCTGGCCAACATCGCGTCGTGCGCCGGCAACCGCGCGAGGATGGTCGAGGAAGGCGTGCTCTCGCCACTCGTGGACTTCCTGCGCGAGTCGGACAGCGATGCGATCGCCAAGCAGTACGTGGCGATGGCGGTCGGCAACCTCGCTGCAGAGCCGGAGAACCACGAGGAGATCGTCAAGTTGCATACGATCGAGCCGCTCGTGAAGCTGCTGGATCCCGAGGTGGTGCACTCGGGCGTGTACTGCGCGTTCGCGCTCGCCAACCTGTCGGTGAACAACGAGTACCGGCACTTGATTGTCGACGAGGGTGCCGTGCCACGCCTCATCGCGCTCGCATGCTGCAGTGAGGTGAGTGCCCAGCGCCAGGCGCTCGCGTGTCTCCGTGGGATCTGCATCAGCCCCGCGAACCGCATCCTTGTCGTCAAGGAGGGCATGCTGGACCCGCTGGTGCTCATGGCGCGGTCCGACGAGCGCGACATCCAACGAGAGGTGGCCGCTGCCTTTTGCGCGCTCTCGGCGACGCCCGAGAACAAGGTCGAGATCTCGGACCGCGCGCTGCTGACCATCATCTCCATGTCTCTCTCGGGCGACGCGGCCGTCGAGGAGTTCGCATGCAGCACGCTCGCCAACCTCGTGGAGCTGCACGAGCTGCACGACAAGCTCGTGCGCGAGAACGGCCTCGCATCCATCATGGCGCTCGCAGTCGCCAAGGACCTGAACACGCGGTCGGAGGCATGCCGGTGCCTCGCCAACTTGGCAGCGAACGAGCAAGCGCAGCCGGCGCTCATGAAGGAAGGCGTGCTCCAGCCACTAGTAGCCGCGCTGCTGCTGGATCACCACGTGTGCCAGCGGTACGCGGCGCTGGCGCTGGCGAATTTGAGCGTGACGGCGAGCTACCAAGTCCAGATCGTGAGTCTTGGCACCATCACGCCGCTCATCGGCCTCGCGCAGGCGTTCGACCGCGAGCTCGAGGCGCGCCGCTACGCCGTGCTCGCGATCGCCAACTTGGCAGCCATGAAAGCCAACCACCCGGCGCTGCTCGAGGCCGGGTGCGTGCTCTCGCTCTTCTCGCTCGCGAGCACGGCGGACGCGCTGAGCCAGTACTACGTGGCATTCGCGCTCGCCAACTTGGCGTCCAACGAGAGCAACCACGCGCGGATGGTCGAGGAGGGCGGGCTACAGCCGATCATCACGCTCGCGGCGTCGGCGGACACGGACGTGCACCACCAAGCGATCGCCGCGCTGCGTGGGCTGGCGGTGAGCGAGCGCAACAAGGTCAAGATCGTACAGGAGGGTGGGCTCGAGCCGCTCGTGCTCTTCCTCGCGTCCGACGACGTGGAGATCCTGCGCGAGGCGTGCGCGGCGCTGTGCAACCTGTCGGTGAGCGACGAGACCAAGTACGAGGTGGCCAAGAGCGGCGCGGTGCGGCCGCTGCTGGCGCTCGCGCAGTCCGAGGACATGGAGGTGGCTCGCCAGAGCTGCGCCGCGCTCGCCAACCTCGCCGAGGTCGAGGAGAACCAGGAGAAGATCTGTCTGGACGGCGGCGTGCAGCCGCTCATCGGCATGATGCGCTCGCCGTTCGTCGAGGTGCAGCGCGAAGCCGGACGCGCGCTCGGCAACCTGTCGGCGTTCCGCGCCAACCACGCCGAGGTCGTGCGCCACGGCGGGCACCAGCTGCTCGTGTCGTACCTGCTGTCGCCCGACATGGCCTCGCAGCGCGTCGGCGCGCTCGGCGTCTGCAACCTGTCGACGAACGCCGACATGCGCGTGCTGCTCATGGAGAGCGGAGCGATGGAGCCGCTCATGGCGCTCGCGCGCTCCGAGGACGTGGAGCTCGAGATCCAGCGGTTCGCCATCCTCGCGATCGCCAACCTGGCCGCGTGCGTGGAGAACCACCGCGCGCTCGTCGAGGAGGGCTCGCTGCCGCTGCTCATCTCGCTCTCGAGCGCGCCGGACGAGGAGGTGCGGCAGTACGCGGCCTTGGCGCTCGTCAAGGTCGCGCTCAACGCGGACCTGCGCAAGAAGATCACCGAGGAGGGCGGGCTCGAGCCGGTGCTCTTCCTCGCGCGCACGCAGGACGCGGACGTGCGGCAGGACGTGCTGCCGGCGCTCTGCACGCTCTCGTTCGCGGACGCCAACAAGGCGGACATGTGCACGGCCGGCGGGCTCCCGCCGCTGCTGGCGGCGCTGGCGAGCACGGACGTGGGCGTCCAGCGCCAGGCCGTGTGCGCGCTCGCCAACCTGGCCGAGGCCGTGGAGAACCAGAGCCTGATCGTCGCGAGCGGCGCCGTGCCGCCGCTCGTCGAGGCGCTCGTGCGCGGCGGCGTCCTGGTGCAGCGAGAGGCCGCGCGCGCGCTCGGGAACCTGGCGGCCAACTGCGACTTCGCCGACGTGATCCTGCGCCGCGGCGGCAGCGTCGCGGCGCTCGTGCAGCTGCTCGGCTCGGAGCTCGTCGACTGCCAGCGCATGGCGGCCATGGCGCTCTGCAACCTCGGCACGAACGTGGACAACGGGCCCAAGATGGTCGCGCAGGGCGTGCTGTCGCCCGTCGTGGCGCGCGTCCAGGCGGCGCTGGACCCGCGCGCGGCCGCGGACGGAGACGTGGCGCGCTACTGCCTGCTGGCGCTGGCCAACCTGGCGGCGGCGCACGCGACCCACTCGGAGCTCGTGCCGCTGGCGCTGCCGCTGCTCGCGGGCTACGCCAAGCACCGGGACGTCAAGTGCCGGCAGTTCGCCATCCTGGCGCTCGGCAACCTGTGCAGCAACGCCGAGAACGTCGAGGCGGTCGTCGCGGCCGGCTGCCTCCCGCCCATGATCGCCAGCGCCTTCCCGGGCGACGCGAACGTGCAGTTCCAGGCCATCGCCGGCCTGCGCGGGCTCTCGGTCCACGCGGACGCACGCCGGCAGATGGTGCGTCTCGGCGCGCTCGAGCCGCTCATCCTGGCGGCGGCGGCCGACAGCGTCGAGGTGCAGCGCGAGGTCGCGGCCACGCTGAGCAACCTGTCGCTGAGCGAGGAGAACAAGGTGACCATGGCGCGCGGCGGCTGCCTGCCGCCGCTGCTCGCGCTCGCCGGCAGCCGCGACGCGTTCCGCGAGCGCCACGCCGTCTGCGCGCTCGCCAACCTGGCCGAGATGCTCGAGGGCCACACGCAGCGCAAGATGCTCGAGGAGGGCGTGCTGGCGCCGCTGTACGCGCTGGCGCCGGCCGCGGACGTCGAGGTGCGGCGGCAGGTCGCGCGCTGCCTCGCGCTGCTGGCGGCCAAGCCGGCGAGCCAGCGCGCGCTGCTGCGCAGCCAGGCGCTGCGGTACCTCTCCGGCTTCGCGCAGGACGAGGAGGGCGACGCCGTGTGCCAGCGCTTCGGGACGCTCGCGATCGGCAACCTGGCCGTGGAGCACGCGCACCACGCGGAGCTGCTGGCGCAGGGCGCCGTGGCCGCGCTGCTGGCCGCCGCCGCGCGCGCGCGCGACCTCGAGACGCGGCGCGCGCTCGCGTTCGCGCTCAACAACCTCGCGGGCAACGAGGCGATCGCCGGCGCGCTGCGCCAGCTGCACGCGCTGCGCGCGGTCGTCTCGCTGCTGCAGGACGCGGACGCGGACACGCACCTGCAGGCGAGCTTCGCGCTGCGGCGCATGGCCGTCGAGGAGCGCAGCCGCGCGCAGGCCGTGGCGCTCGGCGCGCTGCCGCCGCTGCTGCGGCTCGCGGCCGCGTCCGAGCGCGTCGAGGTGCAGCGAGAGGTCTGCGCGGCGCTGCGCAACCTGTCGCTCAGCGGCGACAACAAGGTGGCCATGGTGCTCTCGGGCGCGCTGCCGCCGCTGCTGGCGCTCGCGCACTCGGGCGACGGCGAGGTGGCGCACCAGGCCGTCGGCGTGCTCGCCAACCTGGCCGAGGTCGTGGAGAACCAGGGGCGCATGGTCAAGGAGGGGCTGCTGCAGCACGCCAAGTTCGTGCTGCGCGCCGTCGGCGCGGACGCGCGCGCAGACGCTCGCGCAGACGCTCGCGCAGACGTGCAGCGCGAGGCGCTGCGCGCGGTCGCCAACGTGGCGGCCGAGTACGCCTACACCGGCGAGCTGGCGGCCGCCGGCGCCTTGGTGCCGCTCGCGGCGGCGCTGCAGCACTCGCCGGACGCGCTGAGCCGGCGGTTCGCGGCCATGGGCGTCGCCAACCTCTCGACCAACGCCGACAACCTCTCGCGCGTCGCGCAGGACGGCGTCCTGCCGGCGCTCGTGGCGCTCGCCGGCGCCGCGGACGACCTGGACGCGCAGCGCTACGCCGTGCTGGCGCTCGCCAACGTCGCGAGCGCGCCGGCGAGCCAGGCGCAGCTCGTGGAGGCCGGCGCGCTGCCGCGGCTCGCCGCGCTGCTGCGCCACGCGGACGCGGCGCTGCGCACGGCCGCCGCGCTCGCCGTCGCCAACCTGTCGGCGTTCGCGGACAACCACGCGCTGCTGCTGCGCGCCGAGCCGCGCGGCGAGCTGCTGGACGCGCTGCTCGCGCTCGTGGCGTCGGCCGACGCCAAGGCCCAGTACCGCGCCGTGTGCGCGCTGCGCGGGCTCAGCGTCGACGCGCTCGCGCGCCGCGAGCTCGTGCGCCGCGGCGCGCTGCCGGCGCTGCTCGCGCTCGCGCGCTCGGACGACATGGACGTGCAGCAGGAGGTGCTCGCGTGCCTGTGCAACCTGTCGCTCAGCGGCTGCCTCGGCGCGCACGCGGACGCGGTCGTGGCCGCCTGCGACCTGCAGGCGCTCGTGCGCTTCCTCTGCTCGGCCGACGCCACCTTGCGGCTCTTCGGCGCCGTCGCGCTCGGCAACGCGGCCGCGAGCGCCGCGCTGCAGGAGCAGCTCGTGCGCGCCGGCGCCGTGCAGCCGCTCGTGGACGTGGCCAACCGCGTGGACCTCGAGACGCACCGGTGCATCGCGCTCGCGCTGTGCAACCTGGCGGCCAGTCCGGCGCGCCGGCCGCTCGTCGAGGAGCTCGGCGGACTCGTGCCCATCATCCAGCTCGCGTGCTCGCAGGACGCCGAGGACCAGGCGACGGCCGTCGCCGCGCTGCGCGGGCTCTCGGCCGGCGGGCCGGCCTCTCGCCTGCGGCTCGTGGCCGCCGGCGCGCTCGAGCCGCTCGTGCTCGGCGCGCGCTCGCCGAGCGCCGCGCTGCGCAGACAGGTGGCGCTCACGGCCTACAACCTCTCGCTCGCCGACGCCAACAAGCGCGCGATCGCCAACGCGTCGCCGCTGCTCGGCGAGCTGCTCGCGCTCATGCTGTCCGAGGACGCCGAGACGGCCGCGTTCGCCGGCGCGAGCGTCGCCAACCTCGCCGAGCTCGCCGACACGCACGAGAGCATCGCGCGCGAGCGCGGCCTGCGCTTCCTGCTGCCCTTCCTCAGCGCGCCCGGCGGCTCCGGCGCG
>JAADYC010000137.1:0-35852 GCA_023338135.1 Phytopythium kandeliae | reverse complement strand
GACAACTGGTCGTTCGCGTCCGTCCCGGTGGACAGCAAGGTGCCCGGCTACCTCATCTTCGCGATGCTCTTCCTCTACCTGGCGTGCTTCGCCAGCGGCATGGGCTGCATGCCGTGGACCATCAACGCCGAGATCTACCCGCTCCGCGTGCGCAGCTTCGCGCTGAGCGTGTCCACGGCGGTCTGCTGGATCTCCAACCTCATCGTGTCCTTCACGTTCCTGTCCATCATCAACGGGCTGTCGGCGTACGGCGCCTTCTGGCTGTACGCGGGCGTGGCGTTCCTCGGCCTCGTGTACTTCTACTACGCGCTGCCGGAGACCAAGGGGCTGAAGCTCGAGGAGATCCAGCAGATCTTCCTGCGGCGCAAGGGCACGCTCAACGCAGATGACGACGAGAGCATCTACGACGGCGACAGGCGCGCGAGCAAGAGCGGTCGCCAGACCCGCGCGGCGCTCGATGCGGACAACATGCCGATGATGGAGCTCGCCGGCGCGGCCTCGGTGCCCGTGACGCCTAGCTTCGAGGTCGTGAGTCCGGCCGGAGTGCCGTCCAAGACCGAGTACCGGAAACTCGGCGAGTGAGCACACACCTCTCATGTGCCTGTGTGCCTGCGTGCGTGCGTGCGTCGTGCGTGTGCGTATTATATAGCAAATTGCCTGCTTATCATCAAGGGAGTTGGCTTCCAACCTGGTTGATGGAGCCGATCGACTCATTTGCGCTGTTTAAGCCGTCTTTGGGCCGCAAGGAACTCTTCCTCCGTCGGCTCGCACGCTTCGTCATCTCGTTGGACGCGCTGCTTGCGCTTCTTGCCCTTGACCGGCGACTTGGACGCGTACTTGGCTTCCAGACTCGACAGCAGCGAGGTGAACCCACGCTCGCTATGCCCAAACACGATATCACTCAAGTGCGTGAGTCGATGCGACGTCCGAGTGACCCTAGAGTCTACACACAAAGATCAAGTGATACGTACCGCTCCGCGAGCGCCAGGCTGTCGCCGCTCGCTCGGCGCTCCTTGTTGCGGCGGATCGACTCCATGAGGCTCTGCGCCTCCTTGGCCTCCTTCGCGCGCTTTGCCTCCTTCTTGCGCGTCTGCGCTGGCGTCAGTGCCGGCTTCTCCGCACGCTTCTTGGTGTGCTGCCTGAACTTGGCGAAGCGCTTGGTCTGCTCGAGTTTAGCCAGCAACAGCAACAGGTCCGTGAGTACCAACCCCTCGCTCAGTATGCGCTCGTTGCTTCGCACCTGCTTGTCGCTAATGGCTTCCTCGATCATCGCAACGAATCTATCCTCGTCGTCGTCCGTCGACAGCATGATCGAGTCCATGAGCTTGCCGATGTCGCCCTCGAACTTGGCGTATGCGGCCAGCACGTCGCGCTTCTCCTCGTCCGAGAAGCGGTACTCTCGCTCGAACGCCGCGATGTCAGCCTCAGAGACCGTGGGGAAGATGCGCGCAAAGTACTCGGTCCACATCTGGAAGGACGGCGACTCGCTCCGGTCCTCCTCGGGCGAATGGATCGCCCCCGTCTCGTCGTACTGCGCGCGCGCGTCGGCATCGCTCAGCAGCGCATGGATCGCACTCACTGCCTGGAACTTGGCGGTCGCCTCGGCGCGCGCCGCCTCGTCACCGCGCTGCTTATCCGGGTGCTGCGCGAGAGATCGTCGCCGCGTCAAATCAGCCGTCTCGGCCGCGTGCTCCAATGGCGCACCATCGATCGAGGGGCGAGCGACGTACGTAGCGCAGCGCGAGGCGGCGGTACGCCCTCGTCAGGTCCTTCGCGGAGGCCGAGCGCTCGACGCCAAGCACCTCGTACAGGTCACAGCCGTCGCCGAACGCGCTGTGGATGATCGCGGCCGCCATCGCTCCCGCTGCTGCTGTCCTTTGGCCACTCGGCGTCGACTTCCGTTGCGGTGCGGCGTTCGTTTTCGCGCGCTTTCACTTCAACACCGGTATCCAAACTGATCTCCCGATGATATACCGGTTTACCGTATCCACCGGTACTTGCCGATTCTTCAACTTGGCGAGGCGTGGCTTGCGCGCTTCCGTCTTGTCAACCACGGCGCTGCTGCCCCCAGATCTCCGCCGCCACCTCCACTTGAAGAGGCGCCGCATCACGACGCACGAGGCTCGACAGCAGAGAGCAGCATGGACGCGAAGCCGCGACTGACGTTCGGGGAGGGCGAGCGCGCGCAGGTGGCCGTCGTGACAGGCGCGGGTCGCGGGCTCGGACGCGCGTGGGCCCTCGCCCTGGCGGCGCGCGGCGCGCGCGTGGTCGTGAACGACAATGACCCGGACCGGTCGCTCGTGGACGACGTCGTGCGCGCCATCCGCGAGGCCGGCGGCACCGCTGAGCCCGACTACCACAGCGTCACGGACGGCGCCAAGGTCGTCCAGACCGCGCTGGACCGCTTCAAGCGCCTCGACATCCTCATCAACGTGCGGAAGAGAGGCCTCCGCTGCGCGCGCTGAGGCGACCGCTGCTGACGTATTTCCCACTTGCTTGCGCAGAACGCGACGGTGATCCGCGACGGCTCGTTCCGCAACATGACGGAGGAGGACTGGTGCGCTGTTCGTGACGCGCTGAAGCGCCGGACAAAGAGAACCTGACACGCGCGCTAACGCAACGTGCGGCTTGACGACAGGGACGCAGTGTACCGGTCGAGTCTGCTCGGGACGTTCTCGGTGACCAAGGCTGCGTGGCCGGTCATGCGCCAGCAGCGCTACGGCCGCGTCATCAATTGCGTGTCAGCCTCTGGGCTCTACGGCAACTTCGGGCAGGCGAACTACGCTGCCATGAAGATGGGTCTCGTGGGCTTCACGGTCGCGCTCAATCGCGAGGGCGTCAAGTACAACATCCGCGTGAACGCCGTGTCGCCTGTCGCCGGCACGCGGCTCACGCAGCCGCTGTGGCCCTCGGACGTGTACGCCGCGCTCACGCCGGAGCTCACGGCGCCAGTCATCGTGTACATGAGCCACCCGAGCTGCGAGGCCGCTGGCGGACTGTTCGAGCTCGGCGGCGGCTGGGTCGGCGCGCTGCGGCTGCAGCGCACGCACGGCGTCGGCTTCCCGACGGACCCAGCGCACTTCACGCCCGAGCTCGTGGCCGAGCAGTGGCGCGCCGTGGCGGACTTCAGCCGCGTGACGCACCCGGCTTCGACGCAGGAGGCGTTCGAGCCGATGATGCGCAATGTGCTCTCACCGGCGGGCTCGCTGACCACCGCGCGCTCCCAGGAGTGCGCCGAGGTGTTCGATCGTCTGCGCGGGACGCTGCGCGACAAGGGCGACGCGATCAGCAAGCAGATCTCGGGCGTACTCGAGTGGCGCATCAACAAGCACGTGTGGACCATCTCGCTGCTGCACGGCAGAGGCGCTGTGTTCGAGGGAGCCGACCCGCGCGGGCTCTCGCCAGACCTGCAGGTCGCCATGGACGAGCGCGACTTCCTCGACTTGGCCTCGGGCAAGCTGCGGCTTCAGCAGGTACGCTATTGGCTCGCTGACTTGTCGGCCGTCGCGTGGCATCACGCTGTGCGGACTCGGCGGCGCCTACTCGCTCGCTCGCTCGTTTGCTCTCTCGCGCACTCACACCCTTGGCTTGGCGGCGGCGCGTGTGCATTTGGGCAGGCGCTGATCCTCAAGAAGCTCCGCCTGCAGGGCAATCTGAAGCTCGCCATGAAGCTGCAGCCGTTCGCGGACCTGCTCCAGACGCAGCAGGCCAAGCTGTAGACGGCGGAAGCGCACGAAGCTGCCGCGCTGCTGCGCTGCCGCGCTGCTGGATGCCCGTCGGCTGGCTGGCTGGCTGGCTGGCGCACAGTTGTAGCGAAGGAAGTGGCGAGTGCAGACGCGCCGCGCTCACTTCGTTGGCCGAGTTGCGGCGCATCCTGGTGACGGTCGACAGAGCGCGGCGGAGAAGAGCGCACGCGCTTCTTCTATGCGTGTGCGTGCGGCTCTGTCCGACTCACATTCAGTATACTGAGCCGGCGACGAACGCCTGTCAATTCGCAAGAATCCATTTCGCTCGCGAGCATCCACACGCGCGATCGCGACCGCAGTGCCTTCTCGACGCCGGCAGTTCGTCCCGAGCGAGGTCTTGGGGTCATGGACCTCCGCCGACGGAGAGGACGGCGGGACCGCTGCCATCGTTGGCGTCGTCTCCGGCGAGAACACCGCGAGCTGATACAAAATACAGCGCGCGAGCCGCGTCGAGCCGACGACGCCGCCACCAAACTCCAATCGTACCACAGTCGGCGGTCTCCGGTCTCTGGACTCTGCGAGCGGAGCATGTGCAATCTGTCGACTGGAGTTTACAGCGGACGCGCGCGAGAGAGTTGACGACCGGGAGAGAGACCGACCGGTCGCTCGGCTCGGCGGTCAGGCGCCAGTGATATGCTACGCGCTGAGCTGTGCGAGCAAGGGCCGCCTTGCTGTGCACGCCGAGGAGCAGCCGTCTGCTGCGGCGGCTTGATACTCGATCGATAAGCACGCGCGCGATGACCGGCCCTCTTCGACTTCGCTCTCGAAGCGACCACTGTGTGACTGGATCCAATAGACTCAATGACACGCACGTACACATCATCGCGGTAGGCATCACCACGGCGCCAGGCTGTCTGACGACGAGATGACTGCCGCGCGTCGCAGCCTCTCGTTCGAGCGCGCGAGCAAGCGTCAATCCATCCATCCACCCAGACACTCGGCACGTTCAAGCCTGCTGTTGCTGCTGCTGTTGCTGCTGCGATCGCAGCGGCTGATATGTCTGGCCGCTTGGCACCAGATGCCCGCCATCGACGCATCGAAGGCGTTCACTCGGCGCGTGTTGACGTCGACCTCCTACCCTCGTCAGAGGGGCGTTGCACGCCGCTCGCTCCTTCTCCCAGACGCATTCTGGGTGCACGCCATGCTCCATACTCGCCCAAGGCACGGCAGTCAGTCGCCGCGGCCTTCCTCCCACGGCCGCCAAAAATTCATCGCTGCCTCCTCGGCAACTCCAGTCATCCATCCGATTGATCGATCGACACGATGGATGTCCGGCCGCGTGGCACAATCAGCAACAGCGCGCGCGCACACACCGTCGTGGACGTGGACTTGGACTTGGGCGGGCGAGGACTCGACCACTCCTTACAGTAACACACCGCCATCGGTTAGGCGCATGGTGGTTCCGTCGGCAGCGCATGGACGAGAGCACGGAGCATGGAGCATGGCACGGTATGCAGGCGCAGGAATGAACCCGCAGCTAATCACCATCAGTGCCCGCCCACCCCACGCGACGGGCGTGGCGTGTCAACAGAAGAAATCAGAGACCGCGGCCCCTTTCTGTGCCCGATGGTGTCCGCGAACCCTTGCCCCACTTCCACCCTCGTCGTTGGCCTGACCTGCAAGCTCCCCGCTGCCGTGGCGATCACTTGGCCGCCACTCTGGAATCTGCTGCCGCGTTGCCGTTGCCCTTGCCGTTGCCCTTGCCGTTGCCCTTGCGGCTCGCTGCCTGCGCCGGTTGTCCTTGCCGCTGCTTGATTGCTGAGCTAGCGCGGTCGGCGGACGAGAGCGCGGTGTAGCGCGGTGCGGCGCGGATCGAATCGAATCGGCGGTCCATGCTCCTTCAGACGAGCGCGGCGATGGCTCGCCCGCTGCCCAAGCTCTCGACCTTCCTACGCTCCGCGTCGCCGCAGGACAGCCCGGGACCCGGCGCGAAGAGCTACGCGCGCCGCGATGGCGCACTCGAGCCACCCTACTCGTCTGCGGCCGCACCGCGGCTGCCTAGTTTCAGCAGCGTGAGCACCATGGCTGCCACCGAGTCGCGAGCACGCTACGTGGCCGCCCCCGTGCCGGTCGAAGCCCCTGCGGCGACCGCCACGAGCGCGAGTACCTCGTCCGCGCCGTCGCCGAACTCTACAGCGACTGCGGCCGCTGGCGCCGGACAGGTGCGCGTGCGGGAGCGCACGTCGCGGTACCTGAGCGAGAGCGACCGGCGCGACATCATCAGTCGCATTAACGCCGGCGAGAAGCAGGTGACGCTCGCCCGGGAGTACAGCGTCAGCCGCGCTGCCATCTGCAACTTGTACAAGAACCGCAAGGAGGTACTGACGCGCAGCGGCCGGGGCGTGGAAGCCAAGCACGGGAAGCGGCAGCACACCGAGCCCGAGCCGAGCGCAGCGATCAGCACCCCTCGAGTCGGAGTCGCGCCGTCGGAGGATTCGGACGCGGGTAGCATAATGGGCAACAGTCCCGCGCGGACCAACGGAGACCGCTCGGCGTACAGCGCGCAGGGTCTGGAGTACCAGCGAGGGAGCCAGGCGGATTTGCGGGTGCAGCAGGCCGAAGTGCAGCCGCCGTCGCCGCTCCAGCCCTCGCTGTCGAGCTTCAGCTCGCTGGCCGCCCCTCCCGCGGTTCCAGCGCTCAAGACGACACGAGCGGACGCGACTCTGGCCCCGTACTCGCGGCCCCGCGTGCATGAGGCCTCTGCGACCTCGCTCTCGATCCGGCAGCTGGTAGGGCAGCTCCGGGACGTGCAGTGCGTCGGCTCGGCCTTCCAGCAGCGCGCGGCGCGGCTGATGCGACTGCTGATCGAAGACGCGCTGACGCAACTGCCGAGCCACGAGGTGGAGGTGCAGACCAGCAGCGGAGACATCTGCCGCGTCGCGAGGTCGCTGGACGAGCGCGACATCTGCGGCGTGTCGATGGAGGAGAGCGGCATGGCGCTGATGCTGCGCGCGTTCTCGGAAGTCCAGCCGTACGCTCCGACCGGCATCCTCTCACTCGGCGGTTCACCGACGAGCGCCGACGCGGGCACACACGCGTCTGCTTCAGTCCGCGCGCAGCTGCCGCCGCTGCAGCCTCGCAGCCTCGTGCTGCTGCTGGACATCGAGTGCGCCACGGGAGCCGAAGCCGTCGCAGCCCTGCGCCACCTCGTGGTGGACCGCGGCATCTCGCCCGCGACTATTTATTACGTGTCGGTGATCAGCTCGAGTCCGGGCCTCCAGCACGTCCACGACTTGTTCCCAGGTACGTGCGCGAGTCTTGGATCGCATCGTAGTAGACGGCGCGAGTGAGCTCGCTAACCACCGCCCGTGATTTCCGTTCGTGCCGCGACGGCGCCTCTAGACGTGGTGCTCGTGACTGCGCAGATGGATGCGACGCTGGACGACGCGCGGCAGATCCGCCCCGGGCTGCCAGCGTTCAATCGCCGGTATTGGAACCTCCCTCCATAGCCGCTGCCGCTGTCACTGCCGCTGTCACTGCCGCTGCCGTTGCGCGGCGATGAATAAAAACTGTTCTCTCTCCCTTCCCCCTTCGGTCCGTGACCCAGAAGCACGAGTGGTCGACGGCGGTCTGCCACGCCGCACGACGCCTGCGACGATCTCCATCATGAGGCATCGCAGGTACTCGGCCGACTCGTTCTCCACCGCGCCGCCGAGCGTCACCTCGCACGCGAGCTCGCCGCGTTCACGCGCGGTAGCGCACGATCTCGCCCGCTATCGCTTCTCCACTTCCATGCACGATTACTCTTGCTCGCAAGTGCCCTATGCTGATTGGCCATTGAAAGCATCGAACAATGGCACTGTTCTTGAAGGCAGCGAGTAAATACGGGACACCATCCCGTGAATAAACACGTCCGGCCTCGCCCACTCATTTTCCCGGACCGAGACCGCTGCTTCATCTCGCCTCGGCCATCCGGCGACGCCTCGGCTTCTTCTCCCCCGCCCCCGCCGCTGCCCGCCGCTGCCCGCCGCCCACCGACATGTCTTCGCAGGACGAGCATGAGGCGCCCGCGGCGTCGACGGCCGTGCCGGACGCCAAGTACGACCTGACGAACAAGCTGGCGCCGTTCATGGACCTGCACTTCATGTTCCCGCTCATCGACTTTCTGTCGAGCAACGAGCTGTACGACGAGGCGCAGCTGATGGCGGCCAAGCTGGCGCTGCTCAAGCCCACAAACATGGCGGACTTCGCGGTCGAGATCTTCCAGACGCTGCACAACACGGAGGAGGTGCCCGCCGAGTTTGAGGACCGCCGCGGAGAGATCCTGGACGCGCTCAGCTACGCCAAGAGCGAGTGCCGGCCCATGCTCGAGCTCATCGAGGACGAGGAGAAGATTCTGCGCCTGCAAAGCGAGAACCTGCTCACCGCCGCGCACCTCGAGCAGAACGAGGGCGTACGTCTCGCGCTCGCTCGCTTGCCCAATCGCCTGGATGCCCGTCCGCCGCCGCGCGAACTAACCTCTGCGCTTGGCACTCTGGCGGTCCATTGGGAACTGGATACTGCAGATCACGCCGGCGGTGCTGGACGGACTGTACAAATATGCCAAGCTGCAGTACGAGTGCGGCAACTACCAGGACTGCCTGACGTACTTGACGTACTACGGCGTGCTCATCCCGAACGCGTCGCAGCAGTACCTGAACGCGCTCTGGGGCAAGCTCGCGGCCGAGATCCTCATTTTCCGATGGGACGAGGCGCTCACGGACATTTCGCGCATCCACGACGTGATTGAGAGCAGCGTACGTCGCACCCCTCGCCTGCTTGCCTGTCTGCCTGCCTGTCTGTCTGCTTCGTTGTGACTATGGGAGGAGCATGCGCGGCTGACGATTGTTGGTTGCTCGTTGCTGGTCGCGCACGGGCGACGTCGACGCGGAGCAGTCGGTCATGTCGCCGGTGGAGCAGCTCCAGCAACGGTCGTGGCTGCTGCATTGGGCACTGTTCGTGTTCGCGTGGCACGAGGAGGGCCGCGACGCGATCGTGGACTTCATGCTGCAGTCGCGCTGCGTGGAGGCCATCCAGAGCAACGCGCCGTGGCTGCTGCGCTACCTGTGCGCGGGCGTGATCCTGCACAAGCGGCGCCGCAACCTGACGAAGGAGCTGCTGCGCATCCTGCGCGTGGACGACAAGGCGTACCGCGACCCGATCGTCGACTTTGTCGAGTGCCTGTTCGTGGAGTTCGACTTTGAGACGGCGCAGGAGAAGCTGCGCGAGTGCGAGGTGGTGCTCGCGAGCGACTTTTTCCTCTACGAGAAGAACCTGGGCGACTTTATGGAGGCTGCGCGCCTCGCCATCTTCGAGATGTACTGCCGCGTGCACCGCACGATCGACATGAAGATGCTCGCCAACAAACTGGCCATGGCGGACGACACGGAAGCGGCCGAGAAGTGGATCGTGAACCTCATCCGCAACGCGCGCCTGGACGCCAAGATCGACTCGCAGGCCGGCCGCATCGTCATGGGCACACCGCAGAACTCGGTCCACCGCCAGGTGATCGACAAGACGCGCGACCTGGCCGCGCGCACCACCAACATGGTCGCGCAGTTCGAGCGTATGAGCAAGCGGAAAGCCTTCTAGAGCGTCATGAGGCGGGTCCTGCCGTTCGTCCGCACTAGACTCGCGGGTCTCGACCGACGGGGATGCGAGGAACGCGAGTGGGCGAGCGAGCGAGGTCTTGATCGTCACGGTGCGCTCGTCGCGCTGCTCGCGAAGAGCGCGCGCAGTTTTGCCTGCCTGTAGGAGAGAGAGAACGGAAGTGTGTGAGAGAGAGAGGGAATGAGCGGAGAGAGAGCGGGGAGAGAGTCCCAAGGTGCAGAGCGAGTGTGCGCGTGCGTGTGTGTGTTGCATGGCATGGTCTCCACGCGCTTGACCTGGTTGCAGTCAGTGACAGTGCTCGCCAAGTGGGCAGCAGTGATCCGAGCACGCGCTCTATAACTGTCGGAAGTGTGATGTGGACCACTTGTGGTCGAGGTTTTACAATCAATCTGAGGTTTTTCAATCGGCGCCGCGCGGCCGCACAAGTCCCAGCAGACGTCCCCCACTCGCCAAGCGGTCGGCAGCGGCGGCAGGAAGCAGCAGCGACTCGGAGTGTCCGGCGCGTCCGGCGGCAGGCAGCAGGCAGCAGGCGCACGACGATGGGCGGCAGCGAGCAGTACCCGTTCCCCAAGTACACGTGGTCGCCGGCGGGCGGCTGGTGGCTGCAGACCAAGCACTGGCAGCGCAAGACGGGCGTGGCGCTCGCGGTCATGGCCGTGGCCATCACGCCGCTGGCGCTCTATTCGCGGCAGAACCACGTCAAGTTTCCCTCGGAGGCGCGGCGCGGGTCAGGAGCAGCATGAGCGTCGAGTGGATCGACCGACGGGCGGACGGACGAGCTTGCGGCCGATAGTCGCAGCGATCGATACAGAGACAGAGAAAGAGAGAGAGAGCGTGACAGGGAATGGCAGCTCGCGACCGGAAGCCAGACAGAGGGAATGTGTGTATGTGTGTGTGTGGTATTACGCGTGGCGTCGATGCCTGCCGCGCCGCGCCGCTCAGAACTCGTGGTGGCTCTCGTCGTGCTCGATAGGCGACGTGGACGCGGACGCGAGCGCGGGAGCGGCCGGCGCGGCCGAGCCCGAGGCGATCGTGAGCTTGCGCGGCAGCTTGAAGGCCCACCCCTTGCGCTTCTTCTTGCCGCCGCCGGCCGCGTCGGCGGGCGACGCGCGCGTCGGCTTGCCGGCGGCCTTGGCGTCGTCCTCGTCGTCGCTCGCGCCGCTCTCGTCGGCGTCCAGCGCGGCGTCCTCGGGCTCGGGCTCGGCCCTCGGCACCGTCCAGCTCGTGGCGCCCGACGTGTGCGCGTAGAAGAACTGGCCCGGGTTGCTGCGGCTCTCGTGCCGACTCCAGCCCGCGGGCAGCCGCTCGTCGCCGGGCTTGGCGCTCTTGCCCGCCGCGCTCTCCTCGGACGTGCGCTCGTCCGTCGACGCCGAGTCGCGCTCGGACCCGTGCGCGTTGGACGCGCCGGACGAGGACGAGTCGGCCAGCGCCGCCGGACCCGCCGCCGACCCCGCCGCCGCCGGACCCGCCACCTTGGTGCGCGCGCGCGCTCGGCTCCTGGCGCGCGAGAAGAGCCCGAGCGCGTTGGACGCGCTCTTGGGCCGCGCGCCAGACCCCGCCGGCTCCTCCAGCGCGCTCGTCAGGCTCGAGCACGCCGACGCCGACGCGCCGTCGTCCTCCTCGGACTCGGACTCGGCCGCCGGCTTGCCGGCCTGGAACACCGGCGACGCCGCCGGCGCGAACGCTGGCGATGGCCGCGCCGTCGTACCCGCCGCCGCCGCCGCCGCCGCCGCCACCGCGGTCGTCTGGCTGCGCTGCTGGCGCGTGGCCGCCGCCTTTTTGAAGCCCGCGGCCACGAACTTGAGCGCCTTCTCGCGCTGCTTGCGCTCGTGCTCGGCCGCCTGCTCGCGCAGCGCGTCGATCGCCTGCTGCTGCGACGCCACCTTGAGCTGCAGCTCGCCCACGACCGACTCCATGGCTTGCAGACTCGCGAGCAGGTCGATCTTCCCGTCTCCCGCCTCCTCCTCCTCGTTCTCGCTCTCGGCGCCTGTCGAGCCGGCCGCCAACGCCTCGGGACTCCCGAGCGCGAGCCGCCGCAGACGACCGAGCACGCGCTCGGCCAGCGCGCTCGTGGCGCGAGCCGCGACCTGCTCGCGCGCCTGGCGCGCCTCGAGCTCGGCCAGCGCGCGCTCGGTCTGCGCGAGCCGCTGCTCGTTGGCCGCCGCGCGCGCGAGTGCGTCGGCAGAGAAGCGGTGCGTGCGCAGCGCGTCGGTCCACGCGCGCGCGTCCTCGGCGCTGTCGGCATCCAGGTACAGCGGACGCATCTTGTCGCGCACGGCCGGCGGCAGCTTGCCCGACAGCCGGAAGCAGTGCTCGCCGCCGCCCACGGCGCGCTGGAGGCAGTCGCCGTTGCGCTTCACGTCCGCGAGGAACTCGAGGTCGATGACGCCGCGCGGCGCCTCGTCCGCCTCCGAGTTGTAGTAGTACAGCAGCGTCGACGCCTTGAGCGCGAAGAAGTAGCGGTTCCAGGAGCCAGGATCATTGTCCGCCTGCTTGCGCAGGAACCCGCAGCGAGAACCGCTCGCCGCCAGCGCCGGAGCGTCTATTGGCGCCGCGTACCGCACGTGCGGCCGCTTCCGACTGCTGCTGCTGCTGTTACTGCTGTTGTTGCTGCTGCTGCTGCTACCGTTCGCGCCGGGCTTCTCGCGCGAAGGCGACCGATGCGGACGGTCTCGTGACACTGCGCGCTCGCGGTCTCGATCGCGGCGGCGCTCCGGGTCCCGGTGGCGCTCCTTCTCGCGATCACGGGACGCGGATCGGTCCTTCTCGCGATCACGGGACGCGGATCGGTCCTGTCGGCGATCGCGGGACGCGGATCGGTCCTGTCGGCGATCGCGGGACGCGGATCGGTGCGCGGCGTCTCGCGAGCGGCTGCGTGCGTCGGCGGTCGGCCGCCGCCGCGCACGGTCGCGCTCCAGCTCGGCCATGCCGCGGATGTGTACGAATGCGCGCGGGCGGCCAGCGCGGCGGCCTCGACGCGCGCGGAAGGACGACGCGCCGCGCGCAGGTGTGGGACGCTGCGCATGGCGGCGAGGCGGCGATCGATCGATCACGAGGAGCTCCAGACGGCGGGCAGGCCGCGGGGTACGGTGCGGGGTACGGCGTACCCGGTTACGCAGTCGATGCGGATCTCTTGGACTCAGTATCGAGGCGCAGGCGGCCGCGCAGCACGGGATAGCAGCCGTTCCGAAGCGCCGGCTGGGAGCTCACAAGACCACCCATTGGCCAAAACGTGTTCATATTCGCTCACACATTGGCTAAAACCATGCAACAGGCGGCTGCGCGGAAACCAGCCGTCTCGCCACCTGCCTGCCTGCCTTGAAGCCCTGCGCGCGCGCGCGCGTCGCAGACGCCATGGAGCTCGTCACAAGGTCAGGCCGAGGTAGAACATCTGCAGGCCGTGGCGCTGCTCAAAGCGCTCGACGACGCGCTGCACGCGCGCCTCCGAGAGCTCCGCGGGCGGCCCGCCGAGCTCCTGGCAGAGCGCGAGCGCGCGCGCGCTGCCGGCGTCCGCGTCCTCGGGCGTGTCCTCCGTCTCGAGGCAGATGACGTGCAGTCGCTTGGGCCGAAAGCTCAGTCGGATGCGCATGCGGATGTCTGCGTACAGCGAGCGGCGCATTCATCCGTCCATCGGTCTCTCGTCAGTCCTGAAGCAGCAGAGAGAGAGAGAGAGAGAGAGAGAGAGAGAGAGAGAGAGGCGGACGAGAGCCACGGAAGCCGACGAGGCACGCACCGTCGAGCACCGTGAGGAAAACGACGTAGTCGAGGCAGACGACCACGTCGATGCCGAGCAGGTCGCGGTTCGAGAGGCTCTGCCAGCGCTCGGGTCCGCTCTTGACGCCCACGTCGCGCTCCAGGATGCGCAGTACGCCGTTGCGCGCGAACAGCTCGGCGTCCTCGTCTCGCAGCCGGCGCAGCATGGCTTCGTACGGCGTCCGGAAGCGAAACGCGCGGCTGTCGGCGGCCGTCGCGCCTGGCAGCGTCACGGCGCGTCCGGCCCCGAACGAGCACACGCGCAGCCCGGCCGCGCGTAGCAGCTCGTGCGCCGCCGGGCTGCGGTTCACGTTGTTCACGCACACCATGGCGAACATGGGTCCACTCTCGCGCGCGTCCGTCTCCATCGCGCGCGCCTCGCTCTCCTGCTGCTGCTGCTGCTGCTGCTGCTGCTTCTTCCTCCTCCTCCTCCTCAAGCACAATGCCAAGTGCATCGCCGGTCTTGGTGGGCAGTTGGGACGGACCCAGCCGCCCGCTTCAGGCTATGCGACAGCCCGGGCGGCAGCGGAGGAGGAGCTGCGGCTCGGTGGGGCCAATGATGATGATGGTGATGATGCGCGGCGTGCGTCCCCACTACACGCCACGCGCCTGCGGGCCGCGGTTAGCACCGAGCACGGACCGAGCGGTCGCAGGGCCCGCGCCACGTACGAGCGTGCGGGACCGCAGGAAGTTCTGGGACTGCGGGACACCCCGCAGCGGGACGAGCGAGCGAGCGAGTGAGTCCGCAGCCTCAACCCAGGGGCGGACGGAATTTGCGGCCGGTTGTGTCCTGTTGGGTTCTGAGTGGGGACGAACTTCAACGAGGAGAAACACGCAGTGGGAATCAGACGTGACGCGGGGATCGTCACACGGCGAGCGATCATTCATACAGTACATGCTCCCACTCAGATCCTGCTCCGATCTGAACCCATCGCCTCCACCCACTCCATCACTACCGACGGAATCAGCCCCGCGCACTCCTCCTCGTCCTCCACGCACTCCTCGTCCTCCACGCACTCCTCGTCCTTGGCCGTCGGGTCCGCGAGCTGCCCAGCGCGCCGCCTGAAGCCGCCCGCTAGAGTCCTCGTAGCGGCAGCCGCGGACGTCTGCCGTCGCGCTCGCGCTGTACGAGTACGAGCGGAGCGCAGCGGCCTCGCTGGCGGCCGGCGGGACCGCGAAGAAGCCCGCGGCCGTCCACTCGGCGCCGTCATCCCGTCCCGCCCCGCGCGGAACCGGCCCGCCCCGCGGTCGACTGCGGGCGGGCGGACGCCAGCGCGACCGGTGACGCGCGCCTCCTCGCCCGCGAGCGCGTCCAGCCACGCCAGCGAGGACACGCGCTCGCACTCGGGCCGCAGCGCGCTCGCTCTCCTTGCTCTTCCTGGTCCTCGTCCTCCTCTCCCGGCCGCCTCGCGAGCTCTCGAGTGCCCGCCAAGCCAGCCGTACCGCCCCCATCGATCCCCTCGGCCGTCCCCAACGACCCCAACGGCCGCATCGGGTCTGGTATGCGGCCAGTGGCGACACGGCGCCGTCCCTAGTCGCTGGCAAACTGCCGCGGCCGCGGCCGCCACTGCCGCGCGCCGTCGCTGTCGCCGTCGCCGTCGCCGTCCCCCGGCGCCGGCACCAGCGGCTTCTTCTTCTCGTCCTTGCTCGTCGCCGGCCCGGTGTCCCCAGCCATCCGCGGCCGGTAGAGCCGCACGCGCACGCCGTCGAGCGCATTCTCCTCGCCCGGCACGTAGAGCACGAGCGTGTTGGCGGCCGAGAGCGCGGCGTAGAGCCGTTGGCCCGACCGCACGAGCTGGATGAGGTGCATCCCGCGCTCGGCGTCCCACGCGAGCACGCGCGCGCGCTCCCAGGCCGCGCGGTCCTTGGCCAGGTAGTCGACGATGGCGCCGACCGCGTCCTCGCGGATCGGGAACGGCGGGAGCCCCAGCCGCGGCGTCCCGACCGCCGGCGGGAACACGGGCGGCGGCTGCGCGACGGACGCCGCGAACGTGGTCGGGTGCACCGCGCGCACGTCCCGGGCCTTGAGCTCGGTCCGCGCGGTGCCCGCGACCGTGGCCGGCGCAGTCGAGGCCGAGAAGCCGCCAAGCAGCCGCAGCCGGCGCGCCAAGAAGGCCGTGGACTCGAGGACGAACGCGTACGGGTCTCTCCCGGCGGCGGTCGCGGCGGCGAGGTCCCCGCCGCTGGGGACGAGCACCTCGTCGTGGAAGAACTCCTCGTCGACCGAGTACTCGCTCATAATGTCCTCGACGAGGTCCTCGTCGCTGATCCAGCGCGTGGCGCCGGGCACGCGCGCGAGCGGCAGGTGCTTCTCGCAGAAGATGCCGAGCGCGTTGGCCTCGGCGCCGATCATGAGCCCGGCGTCGGCCGCGCACTGCGGGTGCATGCCGGCGTTGCAGCCCTCGTGCTCGCAGATGACGCACGCGCCGCCGCGCTTGCGGCAGACGCCGCACAGGTAGCGGAAGCGGCCGTTCTCGATGGCCTCGAAGCCGTCCACGGGCTCCATGGTCGGCACGTCGCGCAGCGACAGCTCGGGGATCGCCAGCGCGCAGAGCACGTGGACCCACTTGGGCTCCTCGCCGGTGGCGCCGGCCGCCACGGGCTTGAGCGCGCCGCCGGGCTGCATGCACACGGCGCAGAGCAGCTCGCGGCCCAGCAGGCACGACGGACAGCGCCACTCGCCGTCGTCCCCGCGCGCGCGCAGCAGCACGCCGAAGCACTCCTCGTGCACGCGCACGGCGCAGGCGTCGCGTCCGCAGGCCACGACGCGGCCGCAGGACCAGAGGCCCTGGCAGATGCCGCAGTGCTGCCGCGGCGCCAGCGCCGGCACGAAGCAATCGTCCACGTACGCGCGCAGCGCGCGCAGCAGCGCCTCGCTCGCGGCCTCGAGGTCGACGCCGCACTCGAGCGCCAGGCGCTCGGCTCCGCGCTCGCCTAGCGGCGGCGGCAGGAAGGACGGAGAGGCGGACGCCGACGGCAGCTCGTGCGCGCGGACGTCCCAGGCGCTGGGCGCCGCCGCCGATGACGCCGCCGATGACGCCGCCGCCGCCGCCGCCGGCTCGCGGATGTGCAGCGCGCCGACGCCGGCTTCGCGCCGCTCGTCCAGCTCGCGCGCGATCAGGAGCACGCCGGGCACGTCCGGCGCCGCCAGCGCGCCGATGTCCAGCGCCAGCTGCCGCCGGTCGTCCCACGTGAACCCGCGGGAGCGCGGGGCGTCCTCGGCGGCCGCGGGCGACGCCGTCATCGCCGCCGGCCGCGCGCTCTCGTCCTCCTTGGCGCGCCTCCTCGCCGCCATTGCCGCGACGCGCTCGGTCTGTGGATGGGTGTCGCCTTGGCGGCGAGGAGCTCCTTCGCGAGGGGAGGGGGAGCCTAGAATACAGTAATTTGGGGGTGTGACAGTGGGAGGGTACACTTTTATATTGGGTGCGAGGACGCGGCGTGCTCCCTCGAGAGAGTGACGAGCGACGTGCTGGAGTGACCGGCCAGGGGGGAACTGGCGCTTGCTTGCTTGCTTGCGTTGCCTTCACACGCAGAAACGAGTGCTCGACGGACGGACGGACGCACCGGTCGGTCGATCGATCGTCGACGGCGACGCCGCGCGCTCGCCCGCTCCTTCGCCCCGCGTCTCGTGACGTCAGCACTTCGCTTCGGCCTTCGACCGTAGAGCCGACGGCGACTGGACTGGCACTCCCTCTCTTCGCTCTTCCTCTCTTCCCCCTCTCTCTCTCGAGTCGGGACGACGTGGCGACGAAGGCAGCGGTTACAGCGCGACTGACGGACGCACGGACGCACGGGCGGACGGACGGACAGACACACAGACAGCGAGCGCAGACTCGAGAAGCGGCGCAGGACGAGAGCAAGCGCGCGCCGCCATTGACGGGCGGACGGAGTAGCACATCGGAGCACATCGGAGCACATCGGAGCACATAGGAGCGGAGCGGCGACCTAGACACAGATGAGCTCACCCGAGACGGACAGCGCGGGCACGCGGCTGGTGCGCGAGCTCGGCGCGCTGGTGGACAGCACCAACTTTGACGACAAGATCGGACTGGAGGACTTCACGCTGATCCGCGTGATCGGCAAGGGCTCATTCGGCAAGGTGACGCTCGTGCGCAAGAAGGACAACAGCAAGATCTTCGCCATGAAGATCTTGACCAAGGCGCACCTGCTCAAGCGCAAGCAGGTAGAGCACACCAAGACGGAGCGCCGCGTGCTGAGCGTGGCGAGCCACCCGTTCATCGTGGGCCTGCACTACGCCTTCCAGACTCCCGCCAAGCTCTACTTCGTGCTCGACTACTGTCCCGGCGGCGAGCTCTTCTTCCACCTCTCGCGCATGGGCCGCTTCGACGAGCACATGGCGCGCTTCTACTCGGCCGAGCTCGTGGTGGCGCTCGAGCACCTGCACTCGCTCGGCGTCGTCTACCGCGACCTCAAGCCCGAGAACATCCTGCTCGACGAGATGGGCCACATCAAGCTCGCCGACTTCGGGCTCGCCAAGGAGCAGGTGACGGAGATCGACAGCGGTGCCACCTCGCTGTGCGGCACGCCCGAGTACCTCGCACCCGAGGTGCTCGCGCGCAAGGGCCACGGCACGGCCGTCGACTGGTGGGGCCTCGGCATGGTGCTCTACGAGATGCTCACGGGCCTCCCGCCCTGGTACACGCGCAACCGGCAGGAGCTCTTCGCGCGCATCCGCGAGGCGCCGCTCGAACTACCCAAGTACCTTAGCCGCGACGCCGCGTCGTTGATCTCGCTGCTGCTGCATCGCGAGCCGGAGCAGCGGCTCGGCAGCCGCGGCGCCGCCGAGGTCAAGGCGCACGCCTTCTTCCGGAGTGTCGACTGGGACGGACTGCTCTGGGCCGAGCCGCCGTTCAAGCCGTCGAGCCCGGCGTCCAAGGAGGAGGGCGACACGTCCAACTTCGACCGCGAGTTCACCGAGATGCCCGTCACGGGCACGCCGCTGAGCAAGTCGAGCACGGGCTCGGGTCTGCCGCGCAGCATGTTCACGGGCTTCACGTACGAGGCGCCGAGCCTCTCGTACGGCTCCAACACGTCCCAGTCCAAGGTGGACGTCGCATCCACTCCTTATATTTAGTCGAGCGCCGCGCCTCGCGCGCTTTAACCGCGTCCGCGCGCAATCGAAGGCGCGCCTCGCGGTCCGAGAGCGCGATCGCCCGGCCGTTTGCTCGCGACAGGTCGGTCGGTCGGTCGTTAGACGTCTACAGTCCACATCAAAGTGGCTCTTTCCGCGGTTTACGCCGTTATTTGCACCATTCCTGCACATATCAATATGGGTCATAGACACTGCCGCCACCCGCCACCCACCCTGCCCAGCCCCATTGCCGACCGAGCGACCGACCGACCGATCGACCGCTGCCTGGGCTGACCGCGATGGCGACCGCTGCCGCCGCCGCGCTGGCGCCGGCGTTCGCCGCGTGCGGCGCGCGCGTGGACTCGGACGCTGCCAAGGGCCGCGTGGTGCGGAGCGAGCGAGCGTTCCGCGCGGGCGACGTCATTTTCCAGGAGCGCGCGTTCGTGTTCGCGCCGTGGAGCACCGACGTGTGCGGCGGCTGCGAGGAGCCGCGCGCGCCAGCGTGCCACTGCGCGCGCACAGGCCGCCCGCGCGCCTTGTACGCGCCGCGGCTGCAGCGCAACGTCGGCCGGCGCAACGTGGTCGTGGGCATCCTGGCGACCATCGACGGCATCGACGAGGTCGACCGCGCGCGCTGCCTGCTCCAGTGCCTCGCCAAGCTCGACGCGGACCCGCAGGCGCTCGACCACGTGCTGTCGCTCGCGTGCCCGCCCGCGAGCTACGAGCGCGCGCTGCGCGCGGTGCAGCAGGTGCGGCGGCAGGCGTCCGAGGTGCTGCCGGACGCCGCGCTCGGCTTTCCGGACGAGCGCGTGGCGCGGCTGCTCGGCGTGCTCAACACCAACTCGCACGAGCTGGAGCACCTCGGCGGCTCCGGGCTCTTCCTCAGCGCCTGCCGCATGGAGCACAGCTGCGCACCCAACTGCAGCTTCACGACGCAGGGCGACACGCTCTGGATGACGGCCATCTGCGACGTGGCGCCTGGCGACGCGCTCTCGATCGACTACGGCAACTTCTTCTACCGGCCGACGGCCGAGCGCCGCGAGTCTCTGCGCGCGTCCTACGGCTTCGACTGCCTCTGCGGCGCCTGCGTCGCGCGGCCCGACGTCTGTCGCGCCTTCCGCTGCCAGAACCGCGGCGCCTGCGCCTCGGGCGTCGTCTTCCCGTTCCCGGTGCCGGGCTCCGCGGCCACGCCGGACGGCCTCGCGTTCGAGTTCAAGTGCAGCGCGTGCGGCCGAGGCGCAAGTGCCCAGGAGCGCCAGGCCATGGAGCAGGAGGAGCAGCGGCTGCTGGACGGCGGCTTCCCCGAGACGCTGGCGCAGGTGGACGCCGTCGTGGCGCGCGGACTGCTGCTCGAGCGCCACTACCTGCTCTTCTGGGCACTCGACGCCATGGGCTGCGACCTGCTCGAGGCCGCGCCGCGCGAGCCGCGCCGCCACGCCGAGCTCGCGCAGACCTGGGCACGCATTGTCGCCAACATGGACGCGGTCGTGCCCGGCGCGCACCACGAGAAGACCATCTACTACGACAACCTGGCGCAGGTGTGCGTCGTGCTCGGCGATGCCGCCGGTGCCGCGCAGGCATATGCCGCGGCCTACCAAGCCAGCTGCGTCGTCAGCGGACGCGAGTGCGAGCCCACGCTCAAGCTGCGCGCGCTCATGGAGAGCCCGCCGAGGACCGCGGACGAGCTGCGCCGCGTCTACGCAGCTGACGAGCGCGCGCTGCAGCGGCGGCGGCGGCCGTCGGCCGGCGACGAGGCCATGGACGACGGCGACGGCGATGGTGACGGCGAGTAGCAAGCGGGCTGTGTCCGCCTCGGCGTCTGCACACGTCGCAGATTTGTTCCCCGTCCCCAAACTAGCGCTCCAAAATCGCGATTTTCTTTTCACGATCAAGTATTTTGGGACGCGAACCCTCCCCTGCCATCTCTGCATGATGAGCGAGCTGTAAAATCGCTATTATGGGGATCACCCGGCCTCATGGATGCACGCACTCGCCAAGTCAACCAACGTCCGCAGCGCTTCCGCAAATCAACGGCGCGGATGCTCGGCAACCCGCGCGGACGACGCCCCCGCGCCTCGCGCGTCCTCGGCGGCCCGTGCGCGACGAGAGGTGCGCGCGTGAGCGCGTTGGTGGCTGCGAGCAGCGCACTCACGGCTCGTGGCTCTCTCGGCGGTGCGCAGTGGACAAGGACGGCGTGATCGTGCTGTTCGACAGCGACAGCGACGCGTCGGGCGACGACAGCGACAGCGACGCGTCGGGTGAGGACAGCGGTGAGGACGTGGGTCCGCGCGGCCGGCCGCGGCGGCTGGCGGCGCCGGATGGCGCGCGGAGGACGCAGCCGCCAGCCAAGCGCATGAAGCTCGCGACCGACCGCGCGGCGGCGCCTTTCGTGCGCCGGCAGTCGGCGATCCAGGCGAGCGCGGTCACGGCGGCGCTCGTGGACGTGGAGGACGAGGAGAGCAGCAGTGAGAGCGACAGGGGCGTGTCCGTGGGATACGCGCGCGGGCGGCGACCGACGGTCCCTCGCGGACGCACGAAGCGCGGGGCAGTCGCTGCGCGCAGGCTGGTGGCGAGCAAGCCCGAGGACCGGAGGAGCCGCGGAGTCTGGGGCGAGTACGCGCAGAAGCGAAGGCTGTCGACGCCTCGTGCGCGCGTCGCGGGGAGCGAGGGCGAGAGCGAGAGCGGCTCGAGCGACGGGGAAGTCAAGGACGAGCAGGACGAGGAGAGCGAGGGTGAGCCCGCGCTCAGGCTCGAGGCTGAGCCAACTCGTGACTCGCGACGCTCGCTGCCGACGGCCCGACCCGCGCTCCGACCGAGCAAGTCAGCCATGGTCAAGGCGACGGCGCGGCCGGTGCGGCCCCCGACGCGGCCGCTGGCGAGGACGGCCAAGAGCGCGCAGCCGATCCCGCGCAACGGTCAGGCACTCTCCGCGCCGGTCGCAGTCTCGGCGGCGGCGAAGAGCTTGGTGCGTCGCCAGGGTGAACGCCTGAGCGACGTCATGTCGTTCAGCGAGCTGCAGGCGCAGGAGCGCGCGCTCGCGCGGTTCCAAGCACAGAAGAAGCGTGAGGCGGCGGCGGCGGCGGCTCGCGCTTCGACCACAACCGCATCGGCAGGCTCCAAGTCCGCGAGGAGAGGAGAACCAGCGGCCAGGGCGGCTCACGGATCGCACGCGACGACCAGGACGAGTCCGCGCGGCTCTGGCGCGGCTCTTGCCAGCGCGACGCCCAGCAAGCCCACGGCCGCATCCTTGGTGCGCGCTAAACCACGGAGCAAGGCCGCGGCCAAGAAGAGCGCAGCGCCGCTGCCACACTTGTCGACGGAGCTGCTCGTGCGCTCGTCGCTGCGATCAGCGGCGGACAGCAGTCGATCTCGCTCGGTCACGGCCGGTGCCAGCGCCAGCGCCAGCGCCAGCGCATCCACGTCCCATGGCCCAGAGAGCAGGCGCTGGGATCCCGTGGTGCACTCGACGTCCTGGCGCGGCGTGTACTTCACGCACGCGCCTCCCAATCTCCTCACGTCGGTCCCGACTGTGCCATACTCACGCGGTACGTCCTCTCTCCTCTCTCCTCTCTCCTCTCGCCACCGCGTCGACAGACTGACGCTCGTTCTCTCGACTAACGCGGTGTGTGTGTGTGTGTGTGTGTGTGTGACGCCTAGACCTCGACCGGCCACTGACGGCCTACGACCCGACCGGAACCCTCGCGGATCGATGCGCGCTTGTTCCGGCTCAGAACAGCACGCAGTCGCTCTCACAGTCGACGGACGCGTCCCCCGCGTCGGCGTCTGCCACTCAAGTAAGTCCGCCACGCTACCCTCCACGCACTCGCTTACCGCCGCTCGCTCGCTCCTCAGTCGACTCATTGCCTCGGACTCGATGGCGCGTCGTGCTCTGCTCAGGACCAAGTGGACGCCGATGTGCGCGCCGCGCTGGATGCTGAGCGAGTCTGGATCGAGCAGTGCCACCGGCGCCGCGTGCGCCACGTGCTGCGTGCAACCCGCGCACACGTCTCGGCCTACCTCTCGGCGCTTGACGCGCTTCGCGGCGACCCATTCGACCCGTTCCGGTGCTGCGACCTCGCGAGTACGTTCCTCTCTTGTCCCGACGGCGAGGACGAGGGCGAGGGCGTAGCGGTTCTCCCACTCACGCCTGAATGTCGCGCGCGCAGGCCACCAACTAGCACTGAGCCTCTCGGCGGTCGAGCGCACGACGGCCAAGCGCGCGCTGCTCCGCGCCACGCCGGTGAAGGAGCCCAACGCGCTCGTCGGATCCATTCGGTACTTCATCCACGTCGGCAAGCCGCGCGAGGGCTCGATGTCGTCGTTGGGGCCGGTGTCGACCTTGGGGGAACCGCTCGAATCCGCGGTCTTCCCTGAGACCGTGATCGTGCTGTCGGGTCACCAGACACCGCTGCGGCGCGCCAGCACGTACATCGGCGTGCGCAAGAACGTTTTCATTGAGGACGACCCGGTGCTGCGGTATGTGCCGTACTTCGGCGAGCACGCGCAGATGTCGGTCGATCCGAAGCGCTATACGGGCACGACGCTCGATAAGGCCAAACGCGTCACGGTGCTCGGCCAACACGCGTCCACGCCTGACCTCAAGCTCATCAAGCGGAGCGCGCGCGACCACGAGGTCACCGAGTGCCTGCTGCGCGCGGTCGTGCGCCGCTGCGGTCGTAGCGCGCGGGTCTTCGCGGCCCTCGCGACCGAGTCGGGAGCCGACAGGGGTAAGGGGGAGGACGGAGGGGGCGATCGCGTGGACGGTGAAGACGCGGATTGGCTCTCGGCGTTCCAGTTCGTGCAGCCGGCGCAGGACTACGAGGAGACGGAGGCGTGGATCTCGAGCACGAGAGAAGCCAAGGCGCGGCTGGCCGAGATCCGCGAGGTGGCCCAGCGCCGTGGTCTCAACGCGCTTGAGTCGCCGCGGGCCGCGCAGCTGGACCGATTGCTCGCGTCGAGCTGGTGCCTGCGGGCCGCGGTTGCGGACGCGGATTCACGCGCGGATACAGACACGGGCTCGCGCGCGGATGGAGACGCGGGGTCCCTCGCGATGCGGCTGGCGCCGCCCGTGACGAGTCTGCAGTCGAACCTCGTGAACTTCCCGCGCGGGTCGGGCCTGCGCGACATGCGCGAGTACGCGGACGCCAAGGAGTGGTTCCGCGACCTCTTCTGCCGCCGGTGCTACGCCTACGACTGTGCGGAGCACGGGATTCTGCAGCCCGAGCCGCAGCAGCGGACGGATCCTGTGCTCCCCGCAGTCCGCGTCCCAGACGTCGGCGGGGTCGCTGTCAACGCGACCGAGGAGCTCTTGGGCAGCGGGGACCTGATTGAGCTGGACGAGTCGTCGAGCGATTCAGACGGCGGCAAGGATACGCCGGGTGAGAGGGAAGCAATGGCGACCGAGGAGCTCAAGCGCGAGGGCAGCGGAGCGGACGAGGAGGAGGAGGAAGAAGAGGAGGAGGGCGGAGACGGAGACGGAGGCGGAGAAGGAAGAGGAGAAGGAGGGGGAGGCTGGGCCGAGACGCAAGCGCAGGCTCCGCGGCGATCGGGACGGTCCCAGACGCGCATCTGCTCGCTGGCGAGCGCGAGCCTGCAGGTGCAGGAGCAAATGGTGGAGCGCAAGCGGCGGCGGCAGCAGCGCGACGAGCGGCGGCGGCTCGCGCGGCTGCTGCGTGCGAGCGACGACTCGGAGTACGTGGACTCATCTTTCCGGCCGGTGGTGGACTCGGCGCTCGCGCGACTGGCCCCGGACGCGGGTCCGTGCGGCGCGGCGTGTTGCAAGGTACGCGGCGGCAACGAGGACGCGGACCCGGAGGAGGACGACTCGCTCCCAGCTGTCGACGAGATGCTGCTGACTGCACTGACGCGGTCGCTCGGCCGGCACGCGGCCGGAGACGCGTGCCTGCTGTCGGCGCTAGCGAGTCGTCCGCAACTCTCGTGCTCGCGGGTGGCGCGATTCCTGACCCGGCACGAGGCGGCGGCGAACGCGAGCGCGACAGCGGACGCAAATGCAGCAGGCGCGAGCGCGAGCGCGCTGCTGCTGGCGCTCGACCCGCAGCGGCAGCTCAAGCGCGACAAGAGGCGGCGGCCGGCGGGTCTGGGCGGCAATGGAGGCAGCCGCAGCGGCAAGCGCGCGTCGTCGGCGTCCTCGTCCGGTGGCGGGTCGCTGAGCCGTGACAAGGAGCGTCGGTACGTCCCGTGCAGCCACGCGGGGCCGTGCACAACCGCCGCAGGCGAGAGCGAGGACGCGGAGGACGGAGAGAGGGACGGAGACGAGGGCGAGGACGAGAGCGCCGACGCGAGTCTGGGCTGCGGGTGCGTCGCGCGCGGTCACCGCTGCGGCCGCGCGTGCGTGTGTCCGCGCTCGTGTCCGCAGCGCATGCACGGGTGCCGCTGCGCACCCGGGGCGTGCCGGACCAAGGCGTGTCCGTGCTTCGGACACGGACGCGAGTGCGACCCGGACGCGTGTCTGTCGTGCGGCGCGAGCGCGGCGGCGGTGCTGGCGTTCCAGGACCGCCGGCCGCCGGCACGCGCGCGTGTGTGCGGGAACTCGCACTTGCTGCGTGGCCGCGCGCACAAGAAGGTGGCGGTGGCGTTCTCGTCGACCCACGGGTGGGGCGCCTTCGCGCTCGAGCCGATCCGCAAAGGCGAGTTCGTGTACGAGTACGTGGGCGGCGTGGTCTCGGACGATGAGGCCGAGCGGCGAGGCAACATCTACGAGATGCTGGCCGTGAGCTACCTCTTCGACGTGAACGCCGAGCAGGTCGTGGATGCCATGCGCCAGGGCAACAAGATCAAGTTCGCCAACCACTGCGCGGCCGCCGACGGCGCCAACTGCGAGACCACGATCTCGAGCGTCAACGGCGAGCACCGCATCGCGCTCTTCGCGCGCCAGGACATTGAGGTCGGCGCCGAGCTCTTCTTCGACTACGGCTACACGCACGACACGGCGCCCGAGTGGAGCCAGCTCGGCATGCGCAACCCGCACCGCTGGGGCGACGGAGACGACGACGACGACGATGACGACTGGCGGTGCGTGTGGCGTGTGGCGTGTGGCGTATGCACCGGTGGCTTGCGAGCTCGGGCCGCGCAGTTGACTGACGGACGGACTGGCGCGATCGATGCGCGTGCGTGTGTGGCGGAGAGAGCAGGCGCGAGTTGGGCGTGCGGCTCGAGTAGGCGACAAAAGAGGGAAGGGGAGGGAGGGAGAGGAGGACGCGCGATGCACCGAGTGGCAGCGCGACCGGAGCGGTGAGCCTGAAGGGCGGACGAGGTGGCGGGAGCGCGCTGCTCAGAACATTTCCTTGTCTTTGGCGATCTGCAGCAGTCCGACGGCGCGCGTGCAGGCGAACGGCTGGAACGGCTGCTCCGCCGCGGCAGCGCGCGCGCTGGTCCTCCGGGAGGACGCGCGCTTGGAGTCCTTGGCTCCCTTCTTCTTCCTCCTCTCGGACTTCTTCGCGGACTTCTGCTGGCTCGAGGCCTCGCCGGGCAGCGCGCGGTGGCGGTGCCGCCGCACCAGCGCGTCGGAGGAGGGAGTGACCGCGTCGGGTGCGTGACTCGCTCGCTTCTCGCTGGCTGGGGATGGCACGGACCGCGCGGACGGTGCGGGGGGAGAGACTGCCACGAACTCATCGGCCTCGCTGCCGCCATCCGCGTCGCTCTCGTCGCTGTCAAAGTCTGCGCCGTAGCCGTCCAAGCCGTCGACCGCTCGCGCCGGAGCGCCGTCGTCCGTCTCGACCGCTTCCCACTCGTCGAGCTTGGACGACGACGACGAGTCGCGCGCGGCGCCAAGAGAGGCAGAAGCCTCTAGCGCGAGGGCCAGCGCCACGGTCTCCTCCTCCTCCTCCTCCCCCTCCCCCTCCTCTTGCTCGCTGAATGCTGCCTCGTCGTACTCGGCATCGCCGCGGCTCCTGGGCTCCTGGGCCATGGGCTGCTCGTGCTCGTCATCCCCGGCGTCACTCGAGTCGCCACGTGCGTGGCTTCGCGGCGGCAGTCGGCCAAAGTCCTTCTTCCACAGCCGCCGGACGTGGATGTGGTGATCCAGCAGCATCTCAAAGTGCTCCTCCGAGCCCGCGCGCGTGGAGAAGTCGCGCGGGAGCCGCCCGAAGATCATGGCGACGACCATGTCGAGCACGTTCATGCCCGCGGTCGGCCGCTGACCGTCGCCGGCGCCAAACATGCCGTCGCACTCGCGCTCGAGCAGCTCGGGCTCAGCCAGGAACTCGTCGACGAGCGTCAGCAGGCGGTTCTCAATGTCCTCGAGCTTGCGCAGCAGCATGACCGAGCTCCCGTGCGCCAGCGCGCCGTCTCCCTGGAGCTTGAGCTTGTCGAGCTTGGCCTGGAACGAGTCCCGCAGCCGAGAGAGCTGCAGTGGCAGCGGACGAGCGCCATCCATCCACCCATCTTGCGGTTAGCGACTCCTCCAAGCGCGCCTACCACATCCACCCATTCATCCACCCGAGCGCGCGCACGTACGTCGTCGATCTCGTCGCTGAGCTTCTGCCGCTCGGCCGTGAAGCGCGCGTGCTCACGCTCGGCCAGCAGCTCGAGCTCGAGGGCCACGTCCATCTTCCACTTGAGGTCGCGCGAGCAGCGGCGCAGGCAGTCCTTGAGGTACTCGACGCTCTTCCATGGCGACGCGCGCGAGAGTACGACCATGTACTCGTGCAGCGCGATGCCGTCGATCTCGGCCGGGTAGTCGATCAGCGCGAACACGTCCGCAGGGTACGCGGCGTGCAGGCCGTCCAGCATGGCGCGCGCCGAGCCGTACGTGCAGTGGAAGCACGACTCTGTGTGGAGAGCGACGGCGTTAGGTCAGCCCGGCGACGCGCAAACGCGAGGCGGCCACTGCGCGCGCAGACGACACGTACGCTGCTCGAAGAGCGCCTCGGCCATGTGCGTGAAGTGCCGGTGCAGCGCTGTCTTGACGGTCGCGACCAGCTCGGCCGTGTCCACCTGCTCGTGCTCCATACCCGGCGCCGGCGGGAAGTGCTGCCGCTGCAGACGCGTCAGGTTCACGATCAGCCGCGGGAAGTCGTCTGGCAGCTCCGGCGTCTCGCTTTGCTCCCACTCGTCTAGCACGGCCGTCTCCGTCTCCGTTTTCGTCTCCGTTCTCGTCGCGAGATCTTCCTCCTCCTCCTCCTCCTCCTTCTCCCACTGCGCCTCTTGCTCGCCTTGCTCCGCGCCAGACACGGACGCTCCGGTATCTGCGCTAGGCGTGACGGCGCGGCGCGTCTGCGCCTCCCAGTCCCGGTCCTCCCACGACGGTACGTCCTCGCCCTCGTCCTTGTCTGCAGCCGCGACCGCGGCTTCCTCGCATCCACCCTTTCCGGCTGCGTCAGAGCTGCTTACAGCGGCTGCAGACGCCGGTGCGGCCAGCCGGCGCGCGTACGAGGGGGGGAGCTTAAACGACAGCGTCATGCCGGCGCTCGTGACCACGCGCGGGCCGCCTGGCGCCGCTCCAGGCGCGCGCTTGAGCACCTCGAGCTTGTGCATGCCGGCGCTTCCTTGACTCGCCAAGGCGTGAACTTTGATTGGCGTCGGCTGGAGATCGTCAAATTATACAAACTGTACTGGGCTCCGATAGACACTTTATCAAGGAAGTCTCGTAGAGCTAGCATGGGTACATTTGGAGTGTAACCTCAAGCTCCTTGTCAGCAAGATCTGGCACTGCCGTCGCTCGTGCGACTCTCCTGCGCCGTACGCTGTACGCTGGTGCCAGCTCTTGTGCGTTCTAAGCACGACCGTCGCGCTCCAGCTGCCGTATCCACTCGCGAGTCTCCATGAGCGCGCAGCCGAGCAAATTGGAGCCGTAGCACTCGCGTCGGGTCTCGGCGTCGACGTCGCCAGTGCGCTGGAAAAGCTCGTCCTCCCGGAACATGGCCGATATCTGCGCCACGCTGAGTCCGATACCCCATATAGCGTCTCGAGGCGCGGCCTCATACAGTCGCTTGCTGCCCGTGGCGAGGAGCCGCCGCCCGAGCTCCTCGCTCTGAGAGAACTTGAGCTTGAGCGCCGCGACCATCGCCTCGAAGCGCTTTTCCTGCCAGACGCTGTCGTCGTAGTTGCGCACCTGTCGGCCGAGGCGCTTGGCTACTGCAGCAGCCTTGGCCTGCATGATCTGTCGTCCCAGCGCGTCGTTGTCTGGATCGAACAGCTCCTGCTTTTGCTTCATGAAGAACTGCTCGCTCGAGAAGAAGCGCCGCTGACCATCCTCCGACGTGAACGCGCACGGCTCGAAGTTGCTCAGGAACCCGTAAGTCTCGTCTCGCTGGCTGTAAAAGTAGATAGCGGTGTCCGTCTCGACAAACATGGCGCTGCGGCGGCGACAGCCCTTGCTCGATAGTGCGGCGTTGCGCTCTGTACCCACGTCGCGACGAAGCAGTCGATGCACCATCACTCACACTGATATTGCCAGCACTCCTTTCGGCAACACTACTCGATGTGTGGACCACGCTAAGCAAACGAACGTAGCAGGAACTGTTTCCGCAACATAACAGCGAGGCAATTCTAGCCAATCCGCGGTGCGCGGAGTAAACAGCTTCGCTGACTGCGTTTTCGTAGGACAATTTGCCACCGTGCGGGTTTTGTTGGAAGACACGACAAAGTCGTGAGACTCGACTTCCGACAAAGCGAGCACGGTAGCCTATCCACGAGGGCATCTGATTGGCTGCTGGCGGGGAGCGGAGAGCGGAGTGGGGGAAAGGTTCTTGCAGCATTGCCACTTCGCGCGACCTTCGCGCGACTTCGTTCAGGATGGATCGGTCCTATAACGATGCTCCAATACGTTCAAAGATACTTTGAAATTGAAGACAAAGTGTCCAACACAAAATCAATACATCTATTTCGCAGCATAGTATTGGAGCGAAATCCGACGATTCGATTAGCCATAATTTGCGAAATGCGACATAAACACTTGTGAAATAGGAAGCTCTCTTTGAATTGGGATATTGTCGACGCTAGATCTCCTATATTGGACTGTACATTGGACTGTATCGGAGTCATTTTGTAGATCGGTCTATTATTTGCCTCGAGCGTCCCGCGCAAGCATACAGCCGCGTGGTCGGACATTAGAGGAGAAGAAGAGCGCGCGCCGGCCGCCCTCGCCAAGGCAAGATGGAAGCGCGCAAGTGGCGCCTGGAGCTCAATGAAGCGCGCGAGAGTGACCTGCCGCAGCGACTGGAGCCGGTCGGCTACTGCCGCGGCGCCACCGCCGAGAAGGCACGTGCCTGTCGCCGCCGCCGCCACCGCGCGGGGACGAGCGCTAACCATTCTCATCGTGTCCGCGCGCAGGAGCAGCACGGCGCAGTGGCCAAGACGGCAGCCAACACGTCGGAGCTCAAGAAGAAGGTGCGCTAGTGCGTGCGTCGTCAGCTCCGCGTCGGCCCCAGTAAAATCGCTGACGGCTGTGCGCGTCTTTGGGCCGCGCTGGGGCGACGCAGCGCGCGATGGAAATCGGCATGGCGCCGTTCAAGAGTCTGCTGCAGACGGGCTTCATGATGTGGATGAGCGGCAACTCGATCAACATCTTCAGCATCATGATCACGGGCATGATCGTCATGAACACGGCCAAGTCGCTGTTCAACCTGCAGAATGGTGCGTGCCTCGGTGCTCGCCGCCCCGAGCTCGCTCATGATCGGACTGACAGGCGGCTGGCCGGCGCGCGGACGCCGCCGGGCGACAGCGTTCGCGCCGGTGAACGACGGTGTGATCGACTTGACGCAGGCCAAGATGGTGTACGTGGCCGGCAGCCTCGTGGGCGCCGCCATGGGGCTCTACAAGTGCTCGAACCTCGGCCTGCTGCCGACCACGAGCGCCGACTGGACATGGCTGCTACCCATCAAGCAGACGGTCGAGACCTCGGCGTTCGCCTTGGCCTTGGACCAGTGAGAGGCGCGCCAAGCAGAGCCGAGCCGCGCTGCGCCGCACCGCAGGAGGAGAAAGAGAAGGAGGAGCAGGCAGGCAGGCGGGTAGATGACTTTGCTCGAGGGGAAGACCATGGACCCAACACGACACGTGCATTACCATCCAACGCCTCGCTACGACACGTTGCGGCCGGCAGTCTGCGGTGGGCAGCGGTACTCCTCGGGCAACAGCGAGCGCTGCAGCGCGTTGAAGGCGAACACGCGGCGGCCAGTGTTCTTGAGCGCGTTCTCGATGCGCACGCCCTCAGAGCGCATGACGGCCACGATGCCCGCCTTCTTGGACTCGCGCAGCCCGTGCTGCTGCACGAGGATGCGGCCCTGCTCGAGCGTCACCGACATGCCCGTGCGGTCCTTGGCCGACTTGCACACGGTCACGCGGCCGCCGCCCACGCGCCGGCACAGGTCCGAGCTGATCTGCAGGATCTCTGGCCGCTTCTTGCGCGCCTGTCGGGACGACGCCAGCAGCGTCTCAAGCTCCGATAGCATGCGCTGCACCTCCTCGCGCGTCGCCGGAGCGTCAGGACAGCGCGGCGCTCCGAGCTCCTGATCCTGCTGCTGGCGGTACGCGACGTAGTTGCAGTAGCGGTCGCAGTAGCTGCGCAGGTTCTTGAGCGCGACCTCGTTGATCGCGTCCTGCAGCCGCGTGACCGACGAGCCCGTGTTGTTCGCGATCGTCTGCTTCTCGTTGATGCCCTGCGTGAACAGCACGGGGCACACGCGCACGCTCGCGCCATGGCGCAGCAGCGCCGGCGGCAGCTTCACCTTGGTCGAGCGCACCTTCACGCGGACAACGAGGTGCGTAAACGGGAACAACTTGTCAGCCGACGCGGGGGCGAGCGACTGGACCGACAAGCTCGGCCCGTTGCCGCTGCCGCTGCCGCCGAGGAACCGGTGCGTCCGCGCGCGCATGAGCGAGCTCAGCAGGCGCTGGCCCACGCCGCTGAATGACGACGAGTTGGACTGCGAATGTACTTCGTCCACCGAGGATGCGCGGCCGGCCATGAACGCCGTCGCCGCGGCTGCTAACGTCCCGGCGCTGGGGCCTGGCGCAGCGATGGCCTTGGCCGAGCTCGTGTCGGACAGCGCGTCGTCCATGTTGGTGAACACGTCGACGTCGATGACACCCGCGATCGTGCTGTTGCTGGACGAAGACGCGGCCGAGCGCTCCGATGACAGGCGCTGCGCAAACCGATCCGTCTTGCGCCGAGTGCTGCCGCCCGCGCCGGACGAGCTGGGCGGGTTGCTGCTGTTGCCATAGACCTCGTCGTCCACGAGGCGCTCGGTCTGCCCGACAGACGCGCCAGTGTTCGTCTTGGACTCCTCCTCCATATGGAACGACAGCGACACGCGTGTGTCGTTGTCACGCGTTCTCGCGTCGCTCTCCGTGTCGTCATCGTCCTCCTCGGTCGTCTCGTCCACCAGCACGAACTGCACGTGGCGTAGCTCATTCAGCGCGCCAGCCATGTCCTCGAGCATGCCGGCTTCGTTGCCGTGCGTCGACACGAGGCTCTCGACGTCGAACAGGAAGCCGAGCTTCTCTAAGTGCTCCAGCATGCGCCGGCCTTGAGTGGGCTCCGCGTGCTGCAGCGCCAGATCCACCTTCCTCGTGAACGCCGTCACCAGCGCCGCGACCGCCTGCGAAAAGCACACATCCATGCGCTTGACGAGCTCCCACTCAAAATCATCCGTCTTCTGCTCCTCCTCCGTCCACAGCGGGCTCTGGTGGTGCGCCGCGACACTCCCAGGCGTCTCCCGCGTGCGCGGCTTCATCTTGTCGTGCAGCTGCTCCAACCCGAGGATGCCGCCGTTCTTGAACTTGTACACGTGCGCTGCCATCGCGCCGACCGTCACAATGTCGTACACGGCGGGAGACGGTAGTTGCTCCTGCGCGGTTGGTGTCTTGGCCGAGCCGCCAGGCGGGTATCGGGCCTCGTTCACCAGTTGCGTGCGTGCGTTGCCCACCCACATCTCCTGCAGGTGCAGGTTGATGGGGAGAAAGCGCAGGGGTGAGCTCTTCTTGTCTGTGCTTGGCTTGAAGTAGTTCTTGTGTTGGTCGCGCGACACGTACACTCGGCGCAGCTTGCGCAGCAAGTCAACGTAGTCCTTCCGCGCGTGGCAGCGCTGCAGCATCCACTCGCGGCAGCGGTTCAGGTCGCCGTCGTCCTGGATCTGCTGGATCAGGTTCTCGTAGATGCCGCGATCCGAACCCTTCTGCCGCTGCCGGTCGTACGCCTCGAGGCGCGCGAGGTCGTTCTCCGCGATCAGTAGCTCCTTCGTGCGCTGGCGGATAATAACCTCAAGGACTTGGCGAGGGATCCAGTTGCTGAAGCGTGACTCGGTCAGGTCCTCAACCACAAGCAGGCCTCGCTCGCGGATGTGGTACTGCTTGCTGACCGAGTGCGTCGTCGCGAGCAGCCCGGCACCTTCGCCGTACTTCCCACCCGCCGTGTTGGACAGAACCGTGTGAACCATCAGCTTGGGCGGAAGAGAATTCGGCCCGTATTGCTTGTACGAGTTCTCCGTGGCGGTCAGTACAGCTTGCTCTGTCCTCGCGACCGACGCCACCAACACGCTAGTGGACACTGTGAACTCGGCAACGACTTTCACAGTATGGTGGCGGCGGTGGCGGCTCGAGTCGCCCGCTTGCGACGCCGCGTCGCCATCAGATTCCAGCTCGAAGAGTTCGTCGATGACGCGCGGGCTCGTCTGGAAATCGCTCGCGTCCACGTCGACCACGGACGAATCGAGCGTGCGAAGGCTACCCAAGCCAGAGGCGTCGAGATCGTCGCTGCTCTGGCTGCTCTCGCGCTCGAGCGCTGCGAGCACCGTGGCTGCTGACACCTCGGAGTGGTCCTCGGGGCTCACGGGAACAGGCGCGCCGTTGAGCGCGTACGCCACCAAGCGGATCTTCTCACCGCTCGCAACTACCGGGATCTGCGGCACCGACAGGAACGTGTACAGGAACCGGTCGCTTGGAGTGACGACCGACCGTGACGAGCTCGAGTCCTTGGACGCCGCCACTACCGTGTCCGTGTTGCTCACTTGCTTCCACGTACTCGTTTTCGTGACCGGGTCGATCGCACTACGCTGGATGGCGACAAAGCACCCGTAGCGGAACTCTTCGTTCGTCTCGAGAGCCATCGACAGACCAATGTAGTCGTCGCCACCGCCTTCGTCTGAGCTGCCGCCTGACGAGTGAGTGGTTAGCGCAGCACCCCTCCCCGTCGAGGCTCCCGCGTTGGCTTCCTCCGAGTCATCCCCTGCACCGATCGTCCGCTTCGAGTCGTATACCACAGTACCGTCTCCAGTCAGCGTCCACCGATCAGACGTACTGAACGCGAAGCTCGGTGTGCGGATCTCCCCGTAGCCTGATTGTGAAAGAGGGCTGTGGTCATCGTCACCAGTCTGGTCCGCGTCGCGCAGCGACTTTGCCGTCGAGTTCCACTGAAGGAAAATGAGGCAGCACGGTGGGATCGACGACGGTAGCCACACCGTGAAGAGGTAGAACCACGGGTACGCGATCGCTCGTGTGCTGCGGGACGCGATCTGCACGATCCACGATAGTACGTACACCAGCGTCACGATGCCAATGAGCGCGTAGTACAGTCGTAGCGCTTGGATGAGCGCCACTTGGTGTGGGCCGCTCGCGTTGCCCACGAGCAGCTTGCCTCGCCGCATGACCATCACGCCGAGCGCCATGACGGCAATAGTGACAACAAGGAACAGTCCATACGTGACGGTCGTCGTCACCAGGTAGAACTGGTCCGTGTTGCCGGCGTAGCAGAGCCACAAGTAGCCCTGGATATCCGAGAACACGTTGCCAGACGAGTCCGAGTCGTCGCATTGCTGGTACGCGAGCGATGTCAAGTCGCTTTGCGTCGAGTACACCTTGGAGATGATGTCGCGATGGTAGAACAGGAACGATGCCTGGAACACGTAGAAGAGCGCGTTCATGACGACGAACGCCACCGACGCGGTTGTCTTCGGCAGCTTGCGCAGTCGGAGGCTCAGCACGGTGCCCCAATGAAAGCACACAGCCGTGAGCATCGTGAACGTGAAGCACAGAAACAGCCGCGAGATGTAGAAGAACGCGCTTCCCTGGTCGAACAGCCACAAGAAGTTGTTGACGATTGACGTGACGAGCGCCAACACCGTGCATATCGCCGTGAGATCCGTCCAGATGGAACCGAGGGAGAAGGAAAGACCGTTGCTGCGGATCACCATGCAGCAAAAGAAGAGCGACCCGATGAGCACCACGAGTGTCACGTAGTTGTACGGGCTCGCGCTCGCCTCCGACACGAGCTCGACCGAGATGGCCGAGACCTGGCCGCTTGTGATGAGCAGGTCAGACGCGTCGCGGATCTCGATTGTCGCGAAGTTGAGTCCAGAGTAGGCGACCGACGGGTTCTTGACGCGGTCGACGTTCAGGCGTACCCACCCGACGTCGATGGCATCGTCGATGGAGAGCGTCCACTCGTTGTCCGAGGCCGAATAGTTCGCCGAAGAAAAGCTACGAAGCTCCGCGCTGGCTGTGCCGCTGCTTGTTGTCGCGGTCGCGGTCGAGATCGAGAGCGCGTCGTCCGAATACTGCTGCCAGGTCCAAACGGCGTCTTCAGTGAAGCCCCACTTGGAGCCGAACGTCATAGCGATGGATCCTCCCGACGGGATCTCCGACTCCGTGTAGAACGATAACGTCGCGCTGCCCGAGTTGCCTGGGTAGATGTTCTCCGGTAGGAATGAGCTGCTGGACAGCATTCCGGGTGTGATGTCGCTCACGCGCAGGAACGTGTTGAATGGCGTGCCCTCCGTGTCATTGAAGATGAAATACACTGGGGAGAGGTTCGAGTCCGTAGAATACACCGTCGTGGACGAGTTGCTGTTGTCGTTGATGCCCGAGGGCGTCTTGACGCCGTTGAATATGATCAGGAACGAGTCATTGCTGGTGCTGTATGCTTCGGTGATGTTGACGGTCAAGTACGTCCGGTTCTCGCTAAAGAATTCGGACACTTCGCATGCTGTCTCGTCCAACGTAGACTGGCTGCTATTCGTGCTGTGGTCCAGGTAGCAGGAGCTGACCCCCGAGAAGGCATATCCGGGAGGACTCGCGATCATGAGCTGCTGGAGCGTGTAGTACTCATCGCCCATGCCCGACGAGAAGAACACGTCCAGGTAGTCCGTTGGCGTGAGCGTCACTGCGAACGTGCCGTTCGTCTGCCCTGGGTGCGCGTTCGACAAACCGTTCCAGACGTTCGAGTTAAGAAGGAGGCCGGAACAGCACTCGTCGGTGCAAGTGAAGTTAGCGCCTTCAGTGTACGACCAGTACTTCTCTCCGTTGCAGAACTCTTGCTTGTTGGTGTCGTTCTGGCACGACGGGAACGCCAGGCAGGGGTACCACGCCTGGTGGTTCTGCGCTTTTCGCCCGCCTGCGTTCGTGGTAGCAAGAGTCGTGAGTATATATCAACGAGAGCAGATACCCATCGAGCCCGACGAGAGCTCGAGGATATCTTCGCGGAGCACGGCCAAAACGCACCGTAAGTGCAGCACGGGAGTCCGCTGCACTCGCCGTGCTTGGTGCCAAAGAGATCTCGAGGCTGGTCTTGCTCGCAGCAGGAAAGCTGCAAATCGTCGTCGCCCTCGTCCGCTAGAGACGATGTCGAGGTCACACAGCAGACGCTGCAGTCGTCTGCCGCATAGGAGTCCGTCGACGCCGCAGCCGAGCTGCTAGAGCTCGATGCCGCGGACGAGCTG